>JAQIWG010007899.1:0-11901 GCA_034695025.1 Chamaedrilus cognettii | reverse complement strand
ACGCGTATTCACTGTTCGGACCCCCCATTCCTTTATCCTCGTTGAGGAACCTCAAGATCTATTCTAATATCACTGAAATTTTTACACACCACTCCTGATATATATAGACAACTTTTCCCAGCTATTACATCTTAAGCCGGAATTTTCATTTTTTTTCCATTACAATCACTGCACCCTAATGTACATGAACCACACACATAGTGAGAAAAAAACATAGAAAGTTCTTTTTATATTTTGGTGTTTCGTGAGCTCATAGTGAAAACTACTATTTTTATCTGGATCAGGTGACAGGGGAGGATGGGCTACTGGGAGTAACTACATCTAGGCCTATCTATGAAACTGCGGCATTGAACTTGGCAGACGTAGGCCCCTAAGTCTAGAACTCTTAAGAGTTAAGACATTTAAAAATCATTTTTAAAATCCGCAATGCATGGTTCATTAGCTAAGTCAAAATTACGTTTAGCCCTGATAAAACTAGCTCGCGTAGTGTTGCGCTTGCTCCTTCTAAAGCAGGCGTACATGTAGGCCTAGCTATAAATACGCGTAGGCCTACGTCACCATAGTCGATTCTCACGTCTAATGCTACGCCTGCGAGTTTTCAATTAGGTAAACAATTTAGCAAAAAAACGTATTTAAGGCTTAGGCCTTAAATACTATACGCTTACTAAACTTACCCTGTTGGTCCGACAGTCGGACTGTTTAAAGGGTGATTGTACTTCAAAAATGCTACAGGACGCCATCTTGATCGAATTACAGAAACAGGTAGCAGATTTGAGCTTGGAATCAAAGATTGCTCATTGATTTTTGAAAAAAATAATTAATAAAAATCAGTAAGCAATCTTTGATGGTGATCGATAGATCGTAGTAGACCTTTCCAATAATAAATAATATTGCTACGCGTTCAATCATTAAAAATACCTTGGGACTTCAAGTCAGACTTGAAAGAAAAGACAAAAAGTAAATCAGCCGAAAATAATAGGGACTGGCAGTCCCCAACAAAGCGGATACACGTCAGTCCGCATTCACTCTCAAGCAATTCACTAGCGCTTCGAATTCGGCGGCTAGGATTCAACATTCTGCGTCATCTCCTAGTACCTACAAGCATTTCAGGCCATAAGCGTGAATTTAGGTCGCTGCACCATAGCGAGAAGTTACTCCATCGGGCTATCGACATTCACCGGAGTTGCGCCTGTACATTAGGCTGCTACGATTGAGAAGCGATTTTGAGTATGACAATAACTAAGTCGATCATCAATTATAATTATAATAAAAATAGCTAACTGAGTTAACTTTTTGGCGCGCGAGTTCGTTTTGACGCCCCAGGACGACGTTGGGGACTTAGCTTATTGTGCGCATGTAGCACGGTGCTCATCTTCTTTCAGTAGGCCTAAGTATATTTATAATTAATTATACATGTATACCACGTGTGGTTAACCTTGGCAGACATAATGCCAAAGAGTAGTGGACTCATTTATATTGGTCGACTGAGTAAAACGAGGCCATGCGAGGATTTGAACACTCGACGTCCCGCGTGCGAGACGAACGTTCTATCCACCGCGCCACAGGGCGCCGTTAGGGCGCTGTGAGGGCTCTGTGAGGACGCTGTGAGGGAGCTGTGAGGGAGCTGCGAGGGAGCTGTGAGGGCGCTGTGAAGGGGCTGCGAGGGAGCTCTGAGGACGCTGTGAGGGCGCCACGAGGGCGCCACGAGGGCGCCACGAGGGCGCTGCGAGGGAGCGGTGAAGGCGCTTTGAGGGAGCTCTGAGGGAGCCGTGAGTGCGCTGTGAGGTAGCTGCGAGGGAGCCGTGAGGGCGTTGTGAGGGACCTGTGAGGGCGCCGCGAGGGCGCTGCGAGGGAGCTGTGGCCACGGGGCGCTGCGAGGCACTGCGAGGGAGCTGTGAGGACGCTGTGAGGGCGCTGCGGCCACGGGGCGCTGCGCGACACTGTGAGGACGCCGTGAGGGCGCTGTGAGGGCGCTGGGAGGGAGGCAATGGATAAGTGGATGATCATCTACTGGGCAGTCGTCAGCACTTGGAACGTCGTCGCCTCGAAAGGTAAGCGCTTTATACAAAACTACAACAGCCGAGAGACATCTGGCTGCCGGTGACACCGGGACTAAAAACTTCACAGCTAATATTACTGTCATTATGACTGCTGTAAGAATTTAAAAAAATCACAGGGTTAGGTTTCGGTTTTGATTTCATCGAATGAATTTATACAATAGATTTGACCATCAATTTTAACAAATAGCAGCACTACTTGCAGCGCTATTTAATTAGTCTTGTGTGACATTGATTGACATGAAATGTTCGTGAAATGTGTCCACCTTTGACGAAGATGTGTCAACGTCAAGAACAAAGTGAACTTTGCATTTATGTCGATAAATTAACTATTTTTATGTTTAAACTTTCTCAGTCCACTGCGACAAAGCACTCAATATACCTAGGTAAGCAACAATGCCTCAATTTTGTCGTAAACTTTGTCAACTTCACAACAGTGCAAAAGTCTAGAAAATCGGTCTACATTTGACTGAGTTACAGCCATGTGTTTTTTGAAACAAACAGGTGTTCCGATGAAGATTGGAACACTGGAAACGTTGTCAACGTTGTTAACTCGGTCAAAAGTGATCGGATTTGCATAATATTTTGCACACAACAACTGCAGCCATATTAAACGCTAACTTGCGAATATACAACGAAATGCGAGCCATTTTATTAAAATTATGAGCGTTTCCAAAAAAATTACAGAACTAATAAAGCTTCCACATTAGTTTCAAAGTATTGTGCGCTTGCAGTCAAGTGAAAAACAAGAGTCAAAGAATTTAGGCGCTAATGTTCGAAGTATCCTCAGTGTTCACGGACACACGACAGAAGACGTGGATGCCACTGTTTGATGGATTCATGATTTTTTGTGATCTAACACAGTAGCGACACTGGTGGCGACCAGGTGGCGACCACAGTGGCGACCAGGATTTTTTTTGGGGGGGCATAGAGGGACAAATAAAAATTGAGGGGCTACCTTCACGGAGAGCTTGAAAGTATAAGAACTTCAGCACTATACAAGCCGTTTTTCTTTTCCGGACAGAAGTCATGAGTGGGGGGGGGGAGTGCTGATAAAAACTTTTCGCCTGCACACACTTTTCGCCTCCACAATGTTTAATGCATGGCTTCTGATACACTCAAACAGTGGCGTGCCACTACAAGCTAAAGGTCGAGCCACCACTTATTATAAGCTAAAGGTCGGGACTTTTTTAGGTGGGGTCAGGTAGGGCCACTAATGCTTAATGGTAGAGCCACCTTTCCAAAGGTCGGGCGAAGGCCCGACCTGGCCCATATGACGGGACGCCCCTGCACTAAAAATCTCAATTTTTGCCTTGGGGTTTGAAAATCATAACAGGGGGGACTTGGCACCTAGAAATCGTTAAAAGTGGAGGGGGGGGGTTAGTTGGAAGTGTAACTTTCTGAGTTCGGGGTCTACATGTATATGTTGTCCCCTTTGCCCTCCCGTAGCGCCGTCCCTGATCAAACAGCTGCCATTTTTCAAGCAGTCCAGTTATCGCGTTATTAACGTTACGAATGCCAGTATGAAAAACGGACTCCTCCGGTAGGGGTGTAGACTCTACCTTCATATAAAAGGGTCAGGCGGATCGAAGCACGCCTTCTGTTATGTTTAGGCAAACAAAGTAGACACTTTTGAACATCAGTTCTGACCAAATTTCTTTATTGCTTGTTTGTCACTTGACCGTAGATGCACAAGTACTGCACATGTAGTTCGTACATGTAGCAACTAATGTTGAAACTTTATTTGTCGGTACTGTTTTTCTAACGCACATAATTTTGACAAAATGACTGACATTTATTTACGACGATTTGCAACGTTGGTGCTCGAATGTCTGCAGTTGTTGTGCATAGAATTTCAGACCAATCTGATAACTTTTGACTGAGTTCAAACAACGAGTTATGACGACGTTTTGTGTGTTCCAATTTGCATCGAAACACGGTGTAGGCCTGCTTGGAGTCTACACAAATGAGTTCCTCCAAATTAGTTTAGGGTTAGTTTGAGTTAGGCTAAGTTTGATCGACATATTATCAGCGTAGCGTGCATCGACAGCCGTGGTCAGCAAAAATCTAACTCATCTGGTTTTACTTCAATAGGCTTAAGCTCGCTGAGAGCGCGTTCAGCTCTGCCGCCCCAACTGTGTGGAACAGTTTGCCACAAGCACTGCACGATCAACATGTAGACTCACTGAAGTCCTTCACAAACGCACTGAAACGATTTCTATTTGATGAAGTACTGTAGAGTTTGTGATTTTTATGGTTGCTGTACATGGACTATTGTGTCATGAACTTTTCACCAAGCCACCGAATCCGTGTCTTCTGGGAAACGGGCGTTGGGGCGGGTAATACATTTCTACTACTACTGCACATTCGTGCTAATAATAGTTTAATGTTGTTGCAACATCTGCTTGTTGCACGCAGTATCAAAGCGCGACAGGCGCTCGATTGTTTACGCATTGGTGCTCGTAAACGTCGTTACAGAATGGCGGTCTGGCGTGAAGGGCGTCGAGGCGTCACAGGCTCCACCCGCAGACTTTAGAGAAATCGATTCATCTTTAGCATTTTTGAATTAAATTTTCTTTATTTCAGCGTTCGGCTAGGCCACTCAAGGTAGGTTAGGTTTAGGATGACGAATTGTTTTCTCCTTTACGTCAGACGTAGGCCTAAGGCTTAGGAGGACGAAGTAAGGCGAACTGGCGAATTGGCGGACGTGAGGCGGATGACGAATTGTTTTTGAGCTTACATTAGAGCAAGGCTACGTTAGGCTACGTTACATTTTGTGATAGATTTGCCTAAGATTATAAAGTACCGGTAATACACTTTCCTACTGCATGCGGGTTGATTGACTTGCCGCCAGCAACGAACGCGATTGAGTCTAGATTTCACGAGAAACTCTACCTTAGATGTGCGCATGCACACACGCACGGAGCGCTCAAAGATGCTGCGTCACGATGACGATTAAACATCAATTTTAGTTAGACTGAACGCATGGCTTGATTTGGGCGACCAGCCAGGGACCACAGGAGAAATATATGAATTTACTAGTACTTCTGATTTTACATGTACATACGCTCCTTGGCTAAAGAGTCTCCGTCCTTGGAGATTTTAGAAGAAGAGAACTTAGCGGTCACTTGTAACTATCGTTGATGAAAGCGTTTCTTTGCTCTGATTGCAATCATTCCAGATAAACGGCGAAAAAATCAAGCGTTGTATGCTATAGGCTATATCAGAAAAACTTGCTAGTCCAGGGCATGCGTCATGACTCAATATTTTTAAAGAGTTAGCGTATTGTTCTTGGGACTTGTCTTAATTGCATCAGATTCGTTCCACAAATTCAGTGGGATGAGTTGTATTGTGATTTTGATAGATGTACAGTTGAAAAGATGGGTGGTGTCGCGTTTGTTGGTTCTACAGCATATTTAGTGTTTACGGGTGTCACAAAGAGGTGATTTTTCATGATTGCATTTGTGCCAGTGTTCGTCCTATTTTGAGGGGAGGAGGATTTTATTCGCTTTGTTTACTGTTGTGTTTTTAAAAATGACGTCATGTACCCCAACGATCATGAGCCTATAATGATGAAGTTCTTGCTTAACCAAATATCTACACGCAGCACGCATTTGATCAATCTGCGTTGCCATATTACATCGCTGAATTCTGACTCAGCGTGCTTAAACAGAAATGATTTCGTTCACAAAATGCTGAGTTACGATATTACTGTGTTCGAAAACGCCTAGTCACAGGGACGGACTCTGGCCAGCCCTCAAGACTTCTTAGGCCAATTGTTCAAGCAAGTTCGAACACCATAATTACATTGTCATAGAGTGTGTGACCTCCCGGTTCTCTGGCAAGACTTAGGGCGGTATTCTAGAAGGTGATTTAAAGCTAGCCGTAGCGATGAACTCCGAAAATCAACCTCGTTCACGATCTAACCGCTGATTATCAATTGTCTGTCTTTCATAGACGCTGATTAACGTCATCGGGAGATAAACTGTTGGGTTATCCGCGGATAATCTACCACATTTTTATCGGCCAACTTTGGCTGTTTAAGCAAAAATAAACCTCCGTCCCCTTATGATTTCCCATTAAGGCTCAGTTTTGTTGACGTTGCCATGGCAGCAATAATGAACATGCAAAAAACCAGTCGCAATCCATACATAATTAATAAAAACGCACAAAACAGCGTCAATGCAGATGCATATAAATTTCTAAAGACATGTTATGTAATACAGCGAATTTAAAAGTGAATTGAAGGCTAATAGACGGACCCATCGAGGGTTGTGGTTTATATTTGAGGACAATCCAACTTAGGCCAGAGTTTTTTGACACCCATGACATATGAGTTATCCTACACCATTTGACTCGATATGCGTGAAAAACTTCAATTTTCCTCTTCAACGCTAGCAATGGCAAGCGAAATGCATCGGCAATATTAGATTGAGTCAAGCCGTAAGGATAGGCTACATGATTATTGTAACTCATTATCAGTAGCCTACATGTACAGGTAAGCCTATAGAATAGTCGCAAATTGGATTATGCATTTTGACTCCAAGCAAAGGTGCCGGAGCATTGAGGTGCCGAGATGGGTGCCCGCAGTGGTCGGTCTGAGACCGACACAGCCTGTATCCCTTTAAACCCCGGCCTTTGGAACATTTTCCCATGCTTTTTGCTCCATTTAAATTCTTGCATTTATTGACAAAATCCAATTATTAATGTAGGCATATAGAGCAATTCATGGCTAGGTTATATCAGAAGACGACCAATCAGCACAATATTTAGCCACCATTCGTTTAAGTTGACCATTCTAACCTCTGATTGATCGTGGATGATGTAATATCTATTTAGACACAGCTGCCAGCTGCTGGTGAAGATAAACTCAGAGATAATCTAATCGGATGCGCTTTGGCCTTCGTGAAATTCATGTTTTCAACTGGAAGGTTAAACTGTTTAGGGAGGATAATCTAAACCGTTGGTTTATCGAAAAGATTAACAAAAGCAGTGTTAAGAATCCCGCCCTTATTTTTACCCGCAAATCTTTCAATGGCGCTCCGCGCGGGTTTATAATATTGACAGAAAACGTTGTCTGCACATTATAACTTTCACATTACGCCCTAGGTGTCATAATATTGATCAGATATTCAGAATATTCGTCTTTGACTTGTAGCCTACATGTACACCAACAGTCTGAAGCAAAGTTCTTTGTCATAAATTTTGTATAATGTTGAAGAACAAGCGGATTGCTGCTGAATAACGTTCCGTCGGTGAAAAGGAAGCATGATCTCGGTGCTCGTGTTGGGCACTTGTAAGTTGTAGCCTACCAATATTATCTTTGTTATATCAGGAGTTTATTGATTATAGACTATATAGCTTCATGTACATGTAGCCTCAGAAACGGTTTCCCTGCCTCAGCAACTGTGTCAAGACGAACTTAAAAGTCATAGGGCTACGAAAATTATCATTCAACTTCCTCCGTGTATGGTCGAAGCACTATTGCGATGTTTTGATATGCAATTGATGTCATTTGTTCAAAATGTAGTCCCCTTTCTAGCGTTGAAAGAATTTGAACATGGTTCAGCATTTGACAAAGTTACAGTCATGAATTTGGTGCACGTGATTTTTGTACACAAGGTGCATACATTACATAGGCTACTGTAGGCCATGTCTTTGGTCATACATTTAGTTACTGTAGGCCTACGCCTACAGCGAGTCAAACAAATAACTTAAATTATTCAGTGTAAATGTATCTAAGGATGGGATTCTTAGCCATCACAGCTTTTGTTAATCTTTTCAATAAACCAACGGTTTAGACTATCCTCCTAAAAAAGTTTAACCTGCCAGTGGAAAAAATCTCTTTCATGAACGCCAAAACGCGCCCGATTAGATCATCGCTGAGTTTATCTTCGACAGCAGCTGGCAGCTGTGTCTAAATAGATATTACATCATCCACGATCAATCAGAGGTTAGAATAGTCAACTTAAACGAATGATGGCTAAATATTGTGCTGATTGGTCGTCCTCTGATGTAACCTAGCCATGAATTACTCTTTATGCCTCAAATAGGCTAATAATTGAATTTAGTCAATAAATGCAAGAAATAAAATTGAACAAAAAGCATGGGAAAATGTTCAAATGTCCGGGGTTTAAAGGGATACAGGCTGCGTCGGTCTCAGGCCGACCACTGCGGGCACCCATCTCGGCACCTCAATGGTCCAGCACCTTTGCGTAGTCCATTGGCGACTATTATATAGGCCTACATGTACATGTAGGCTACTGATAATGAGTTACAATAATCATGTAGCCTATCCTTACGGCTTGACGCAATCTAATATTGCCGATGCATTTCGCTTGCTATCGCTAGCGTTGAGGAGTAAAATGAAAGTTTTTTCATGCATCTCGAGTCAAATGGTGTAGGATAACTCATATGTCATGGGTGCCAAAAAACTCTGGCATAAGTTGGATTGTCCTCAAATATAAACCACAACCCTCGATGGGACCGTCTATTAAGCTTCAATTCACTTTTAAATTCGTTGTATTAAACAACATGTATTTAGAAATTTATATGCATCTGCATTGATACTGTTTTGTGCGTTTTTATTATTTATGTGTCGATAATTCATTCTGACTGGTTTTTTGGCATATTCATTATTGCTGCCATGCAGTCGACACACTCAGCGTTAATGGGAAATCATAAGGGGGCGGAGGTTTTTCCTTGCTTAAACGGCCAAAGTTGGCAGATTAAAATATGGGAGTTTATCCAGCAGATAATCATGCAGTTTATCTCCCGATGACGTTAATCAGCGTCCATGAAAGACAGAAAATTGTTAATCAGCGATTAAATCGTCCACGAGGTTGATCTTCAGAGTTTATCGCTACGGCTAGCGTTAATCACCTTCTAGAATACCGCAGTAAGGATTTTTAAAGTTTTGTCACAAAAGTTATCTTCTCTTGTGTTTTCATCCGACTAGAGTGTGCCGACGGCGATTAAGGATCTGGAAACCTAACGCTGAAGTTCAAATAAAATCAAATCTAATAGATTTTATTACAAACACACAGTGTAGGTTATAAGCAAGTAAGTGTACTCTACAGCGTGTTTATAACTCCGGACAACAGGCGCTGAGTGCGACACACCCAGACGCTTTCAAGTTGTCCGGCCCTTGCATATGTATATATTGTCATTTTTGAGGCTATGGTATGCATGTTGAACTATTTGGTTACACAAAATGACATTGTTAGCTCTGTAACTGTACGGGTGACAACATCAGCCGATATAAAATTTATACGGTTATATAAAATATAAGGCTAAAAACTTTGCGATATACTCTTGAGTTCAAACATTATGCATGTGGCTTGTATTCTATTTTACTATGCGCTGTGAATAATTAAAATCAAGCAAGCAAGAATAATAAAAAATCGGTAAAAATGCTTCTACTGTAAGTAAACTAGGATATATGGCTGTTATTTGCAAACAGCATAGAAATGTCAGGCCTTTACAGTTAGAAATGAATCCAAACATTCCCACATTAGTAATGCCCTAAAAGAATTAAAAGTTTGATGCAACTTCAGCAGTATCCGACTTCCAAACGATCTTACAGAGGCCTCTTGAGTTACGCAGACGCCTCGCTCTATTCGGGGCTGAAGGGGTCAGCCCAAATTCCTTCATGTCCATCTCAAAATTGTGTTTATCATTCCAACAGGAAAGATGCTGCCAATAGAAATTATTACAAGGAAATCAATTCCCTAGTTTAAATATTCTGAAGTAAAGCCATAGCGTATTAGATAGGAAAGTTGCATCTTGGTATACTGTTAAAAATGTGAGGGATATGCCAAATTTTCCCTCTCCCATGTTACTAGAACGTTTCTATAGTACAACTGGCCTAGTTATTTAGGCTTAAACACCCCCAGGAAGGCTGTTTTCGATAAATTCACATAATCGAGCGGCATTGGAAAATAATAGACCTTCATTATCAATCATGCAGACTTCTCGCTTTGGCGATGTTGCAATAACAAAAAATTATAGGCCTATCGCTTCGCCTAATTTTAAATTTTTTGAGGCCTAGGCCTACTATTTCTAGTATAATAGCCTCGTATCCATCGTTTCTATCGAGTTTTTAGTTTCTTGGTAGTTTTTTTATCATCCAGGCGCTGCGCTGGTAGCGAATCCAAGAGGGGGAGGCGTAGGGCAATTGCTCATAACAAATTTTGTTTTCTTACTTTCACTCTCAGAAATCAGTATGATACATCAGAAGTAGTATGACCTTTTTCTTCATTTTACCCAAAGTACGGAAAGAGAGCAATCGCACCCAACGGGATAAACTCTGCATCAGTCTCGGCGCGTAACTGGGATGGAGATCTGGGCGGTGGGGGGGGTTAAGGGAGTAGGCGGGGAGGGGGGCATAGGATAAAATATCGGCCAAAGTAGCACCTAACAGCCTTTATCTTCTCGGAATGTACAGAGGCCCAGCGCGCTCGTTCGCGTTGGGCCTTTCACTGCGTACGAGGATCGAAGAGTTAGGCTAACATTGAATAATTAGCAAGCCACGAATGCATGAGTGGAATTAATTAAATGTGCTGTAGGACCCGCAATGTATACGCATGCTGTTGCTAGCAGTGGCGTAGCCACGGGGGGTGCAAGGCTAGGCGTCTACCTTTCTAGCCCTCTCGCCTACCGTCGCCTGGACAACTAAAAAGTTTGCCCAGATCCAACGACTTTTGCTTTTCAAGGGAAAAGATATCTGGACATTTGGAAGGGGGAAGTTAATCGTATATGATAAGCTCTCAGGCCTAATAATAAGTAGGCTATGCCTACACGTATGTTGCAATTTGATTTTCGCAACTTTCTTAATAACAAAATTAAATCACGAAATTAGCAATTCAACGGTTTGTTATGTCGACCATTGACGCGTGTAGTGGAAATATGCTCAAAATGTTATTGGTTGCGTTTCAACGAATTTTAAAAGCTTTTATCTTTTTGGACGCGTATTTTTCCGTGCGCGGTACAATTACTTTGAGCTCTACATGCAGGCCTACACGATCGTATCTCCTCAGAAATCGTGAATGCTAGGAAATTTATTCAAATGTAATCGGGTTCACGCGTTGAAACGCTTAAGAATAGGCAAAAAATATTATTCTCCCAGACCATAAGGGGTCGATACAAAATATGCAAAATGTTAATATTTTAAATAATTTTTGAAAAATTTTGAGCCCTATGTTAATTTCGCCGTACCAACAACGTTACGGCTGTAATTAGGCTAAATCACTAAATTAACATTTTTGTGATTTGTTGCTTTTTGACCAAGCATTGATTTAGCATGCTAAAAATAAAAAGTTATCGAAACTCGCAACACAATTCTGCCGCGTTTTGACAAACTTTCAAAGCTTTTTTAGCCGGTTTTAATTTTTATATTTTTCTGCTGCATTAGGCAGATTATCTTTCTCTATTCTGGTGTGAAACTCTACAGGATAAAAAATGTTTAAAGATATCGAGTATAGCTTTAAACTCGTTACGCGTTAAAAAAGTGAGAAATTATTTTTTAAAACTGTTCTCCCAACCCCAAGGGGGCGCTACAAATTGCTTCGGACAATTTGACATTTTTGACGATTTTTGAAAATTTCCAACGCTAGTGCTAATTTTTCTATTCCGACATCAAGCGTTTAAGATAATTATAGCGGTCTCCGTGTTCGAGAAGATAGAATTTTTAACATTACCAAACAATGGAACAAACAACAATTCAGCACAGAAAAGTGGTTGAGGAATGTGACTGGCAGTGATGTTAACGAGGCCAGGACCCTCGAGGCCGAGGCCGAGACCAAGACCCACGAGGCCGAGGCCGAGGCCAAGCTCACGAGGCCAA
>JAQIWG010007898.1:0-11902 GCA_034695025.1 Chamaedrilus cognettii | reverse complement strand
CACCAAATTTCAGCAAAATTGGAGGTGGTCATGTCAGAATTTAATTTAAAATTGGTTGATTTGACATGGAATGCCCCTATAACTATATTCAAAACAATCTTGGCACGGTGACATGACGTCATAAGATCGGTGGCCTGTTTTTAAATTCATTGCATGTGTATGCATGTACATCTGTACATTGTACATTGCACATGCTAGATATGTGCTAAATCAGAACTACTTTAAATGAACATGCTGATTGCTTGGAAAAAAGCTATTGCACTGATGAAAATAATTAAATTAGTGAAATATAGTTATATTACAATTACTAAGTTATATTTACAAGTCAGTCTTAAAGGTTAGCTGCTAGTCTGTAGTGTGGATTGGCACAAAATCCCGCATAGGGTTGTTCTTGATGTGAAAAGAGTTTGTTTATGGTCGTGCTTGTTCTCTGTACTGTTTAAGTAAGCTTGTCGAATTGCACTGCGGATTTGCGCCTCCTGCTCTTATTTGCTCTGCACGTTTCTATGAGTGTAGAATCTAGTTCCGTTGCGCTGTCCAATATTTAATCTTTGTAGTTGGTAAGTATTGCTGCGCACAGAACAGTAATTGCTCCATAATTGATTTGCTTGATTGTCACAAATGGCCAGTGCACACCTAAAATGCAATGTGCAAGATTTAACAGTCAACATAGGCATTAGCTCGGGATTTGATTTAATGTAGTGATGAGTTAACAACAGGTATGATGACATTAATAGTGTTTCTATAAACTACGAATCAGAACATTCTTTTGTCATGTTTGATGTATTTGATTCAAACCTACATCCATGCTTAATTTCTATGATTTGTGGCATATTATTTACACAAGATTTTGTAATTCTGTTACGCATTCATTGATGGCTTTTATTTTGTAGCGACAATGGGAGATATTTTGATAATTAATTTGTAGTTTTTCACTGTTATTTTAAATAATATGTCTAATTTAGTTTATCAGCTAATACAAAACAAGTTAAATTTTGACATAGGTGATAGTTGCGTAGTTAGTACTTGTCATACACTCAAGTTCAGATTTTGTGTAATGAATGGTGCATAATGTAAACTCGGCAGGCTAGCAATAAACTTTTGTGGGATTGTCCAATGCACATCGCTTCATTCTTGCTTTCATCTATTAGTTGCAAATCTGTCCCACAACGCATACGCTAAATTACAAGTTTTGCAAAGATTTCTTTAATATACTATACCCAGGTTTTGGTTAATATGCTCGGTGTGTTGTGCTTCACTATGATAGTTTTACTTTTTGTGGAATATGTTTTTTTATGCGTCTGATTGGATACTCTTTAAATAAATCTTGAGTTATGGATTATATATTTCGATTAATTAAACAATTTAATAATGAATCGCTGTCAAATCATATCAGGATCATTTGAGTTATTCAGTGACATTATATTTATCTATTTGATCAACGAATACAACAATGCTAATCATGTGATGTGGGCAATATGATTTTGTGAATTTATATATTTCAGTTCGATTTCTATATTTGATAATTGCAATATATATGACGATACAATATGATATCGAGCCCCTGTTTCTCCAGCGTTACATAAATAATTAATGATTAATATTGCATTAATTAATTAGTCAATTAATTACATTAATCAACTTATTGTAGTTTTGAGGTCAGATAAATCTATCCTGGATTTTCAGTTGTATAGCTTGTAATATAGGCTACTGGTCAAAAACTTGCTATTGTCTGATGTGGCCATTGACTAATGTTACAGGGGTATTAGAAGCGAACCAAGTCAGACGTCGTCTTCCCTTGTGATCATCAACGCAGCAGCCACATCTCGCTTGCTTGCAGCTTCCTACGAAGTCCTCAATTGGCTGTTGCATGCTGTCATCCCAAGGGCGCAACCACCGGGGGAGTCGGAGGGGTCATGACCTCCCCAACTTTTGGGATGACCTCTCCCTTTTAAAGCTTTTTTTTATATAAAATTTGACCCCAACCCCCACCTTTTGGGATGACCTCCATTTAGTGTTTTTAGTGTTTTGCTATATAAAATTTGACCCGAATCTGGCCTCAACCTCCCCAACTTTTGGAGTGTGTATTGCGCCCTTGTGTCATCCGTGTTATTACATGACCTCCCCAACTTCTAGAGTGTGGTTGCGCACTTGTGTCATCCATGTAATTACATGAATGTACCTTATCAGAGTAACCATGCTTTAAGTGTGCTATATGAGCATATTGCGAAAATGAAAATAGTAATACAGTAAAAGGAAATTTTACTTAAATTTTGATTACTATTATGGCACTATTATTTGAATCCATGAATACAAGTTTGGTGCTTAAGCGTGTCCTGAACAAATACCCATAAAAAGACTATTGCAATGGTCACATAAGCGTGCCTAGGAGATCGCATTTAGGTTACACTACACTTGGTTAGTACACTACACATTTAGGTTACAGTTACACTCTTAGCTAACGTGAAGATTAGTGGTAAGCATTCTTTAAAGTAACATCGACAAAAAAATGATTCTAAATTCCATTAAATGAAACAAAATGTAATGCATGAGTTGGCGATACTAATTCTAATCCTAATGTTTGTGGAATGGTTTTGGACTGGTATTGTCAGTAAAAAAACAGGCTTATCAGTTTGTTGTTTGTTGAAGTTGTCATTGCATGGTTGGTTTCATCGTCGGTGCTCTCATGGACGCAATTCATTGATGATTGCTACTGCTGTAAACATAATTTGGAAATGTGTCGAGCGATCAGACGGCGTGCATTTATGAAACTTACTCATGTTTGGGTGGATGAAAGTAGGATGGATCATAAGTAGTGGTCACTCTATCTGAATCTTGAAGAATCTGTACTAACTAATTTTGGCACCGGTCCAGGCTTGATGTCAGCGCGCTAGCTTGTTTGCATCAATGCACCTGCATAGACTTGCACTTCAAAAGTTGTGTTGTATTATTATTATCAGTTTGCAAGGTTTGCATTTAGTTGCTATATATGACTGTCTTAGTTCCACACTCGCGAACAAACTTCAGGTGCCCTCCTTCTCTCATCTCCTTATTTGACACACCCAGCACCATTATCTATTTTTGCTATGCTCTTGATTGTCCTAATCTTACACGTTCCTCTCACCGACAGGATTCTGGCTTCCCTCATACATGTACGGTGTGAGCCAACCAATCCGCCATACCGTTCCGCTCCGTCCATTATACGCAGTTCTATTTCTGGAAATCGATCGTAAACGTAACCTATCTTGAACCTAACCCTGAAATGAAATTTACACAATATTCCGTAAATAGAACGACGCGGTTTGGTATAATAGCCACGGCAGAACTGTATGGCGAATGGATCCTTTGAGTTCTGGTATGTACGCTTAGCTTCAGTGGATCGAAAACAAAGCACGTGCAACAAAAACCAAAATTTCTTTGATACACGAAGAAACGAGCGGTTAGATTTCATGTATTAGATTTAAAACTATTCACTGCTTTAGGAGTTTGCTGTTGTGTCCACTCCAAATGCTGTAGTATTA
This sequence comes from Chamaedrilus cognettii, assembly GCA_034695025.1. Lineage (NCBI taxonomy): Eukaryota > Metazoa > Annelida > Clitellata > Enchytraeida > Enchytraeidae > Chamaedrilus > Chamaedrilus cognettii. The sequence goes on along the minus strand of JAQIWG010007898.1, from coordinate 8,381 downwards.
AGTGTGCCACTGTCTTCTCCTGCATCGTAATGTACATGTATTTGGAGATGAGAGATTTTTATTAGTTGAAAGATTTCATTGTCGTTGCATAGAAAACTGCATTGATAGTGGTGTGTATGAAAAAATATATATCAGGTTTATTTATTAAGTCAAACCTATTTTGTATGAAAAAGATATCGAGTTTATTTGAGATTTTATTTAAGTTTGGTTAACGCACTTGGTTTCATGTAATATCCTGGCAAACTGAAAGTATAGCAGCTGTACTAACTTCCTTTTTGCGTGCAGATGATATGAGCTTGTTTAGTTGGCACTGATTTTTTCTGCTGGCAGTGTTTGGTGTTATTTGAGACGCAGTCGGATTAATACCTTTGAGAGTGTTCAATTATTCTGTAGCCAAATGTTTGGGAAGATATGGATACTGAAAATAACGATGCTACATGCATCACTGTGCAGCTCTTGCAAAAACAGCCTTTTTTAAATTTCCATGGAAAAGAAATATGACTAGGCTGAGTAGAGCCTAGTATGTGCGTGCTGCATTATGTTCTGTGTTTGATATTTCTGTTATTAAATGTAATTATATAAAGCTAGACGTGTTTTCGTCATTGAATTATTTATTTTGTTACAACTCATCTCAAGCAATGTATAAGGGCTAAGAAGACGTCTTTCTTTTTTCATAATATATATGGTTACAAAAATAAATTTTTATCAATAATAATTAGTTATTATTTGGGTGTGGTTGGATGGAGAAAGTTTTTATACTTGTTGAGGCGGGGGCAGGAATTGCATCGGAGTTGGGGGAGGAGGGTACGGTGGCCTCTGGGAAGAAGTTGCTCTGAAGCGCTGATGGATGGATGGTGGTGGATTGTTGAGGAGTGGGTTGACACACAGGAAGTTGCGACACTGCTTGATCACATCGTATGTGGGTGTGGGTGCTTGAGTGAGAAAGAGTCGAGGAAAGGACAGATAGGTGGAGGGACTATAATGCCTGCCTTGTGTCGGGTGAGTATGGTGCGTTTCATTTAGTATTCTACATTTGTAAGGGGGATGTTTGAAAGGTGGTTATGATTGGGAGGTGTTGTGGAGCAGTATGAGCGCTTGGGTAGAGAGAAGAGTGTTGTAGTATTCGATGAGAGGGTCCGGGTTTCTTGGTGGAGTAGGACTGGTCACGCTGTAATATTTTAAATAGTAAAGGCTCATAATGTTATCAAAGCCAAAATTAAGTCAGATTACTGACTTAATTGTTATATTTTGTTTTAATAAGAAATTGTGCAATTTTCGTTATTAGAATGAGGCAAATTAGAATCAATTTGGGTTTAGCTAATTCATGGTTAAGTGACGATTGATTTGATTTGACATAATTTAACTGGATACGTGTACTTTAAAATTTAATGTTTTGATTGCGTTATGACCATGATATTTAGGGGTTTTACATTTGGAACCGAAATTATCGCTCACTTTCGTGCAGATTTGATTACATCGTAGAAATCTAAATTTCGTGGCTTATCCGATTTTCCCTGATCATTGCAATGGGTACATTGGAGGAAATGATGAATCTGGACCGCGAGACGCTTCTCGCCCCCGTCAACACAATTGAGGAGAAATGGAAGCTGCTGCCAGCCTTCCTAAAAGTCAAGGGACTCGTCAAGCAGCACATAGAATCGTTCAATTATTTCATAAACACCGACATCAAAAACATCGTCCGAGCCAATCAGAAGGTGACTTGTGACAGTGATCCCAAGTTCTTCATTAAGTATCATGACGTAAGGGTCCTAACGCCCGAGATGGAGGATCTAACGACACCCCTACCCGCTTCTCATGTCGCGCCTCAGACTTGCCGCCTGCGAGATAAGACCTACTGGGCGCCCATTACTGTTGATATCGAGTACACCAAGAGCACTGGCAGGTTGGCTCTATGATTATACTGCGTCCTAATGTGGTCTCACTGGTCTGTCTTCTTGCTGAAGTTAGGACTGTCAAATAATCTGACAAAACGAATTCTTGATGCTAACACCGAAACGGAATATTACATACGTGATTTTACCTTTATACACTATTTTTTTGTTTAAACAAAACAAAGTTTGTATCTTTTAACACAGTAATGTTTTGTATAGTTTTGCAATTACCTTTGCAGCAGTGTTCTTAGATTTGTGATAATTTTTGTATGTAAATGCCTTTCATCGAGCGACTGGTCTCATACATGTGTGTTAACAAATATTGATCTGTTCTGCAATAGTCGGTGCATGCGGCGCAACGTCCCGATTGGTCGCATGCCGATGATGCTGCGCAGCTCCAACTGCGTGCTGCACGGCAAGACCCCCGCCGAGCTCGCCGAACTGCGCGAGTGTCCAATCGACCCCGGTGGATACTTCATTGTCAAGGGGTGTGTCAAATGTTGCTGTAAAATCCTGTTTGTCGTCGCATGATATTCTTAGGAGTTGAGATCCAGTAGGCAGAAATGATGTTCGCAGTCTTACTACGGCGGTAACTTGATGCAGGAGCCAAAGCTGACGTGAACCTGATTGGATGGGCTGGTCTGTCTTCACTGGCTCGCCTTCATAATTATAGCCATGAGTCTGAGAGACTGGGCGTAAGAAGTTGCACAGCTATGGATTGCTGTTGTTGTGGCTGCTGGCTGGTTCTTTACATGTTAATAATGTTAGTGGTAACCTAGTGACATAAGTGGTACCGTACTTTTTGCGTGATTGAACAACTTTCTAGTCTCATGGGGAGCCCGATGGTGAAATTGTATATGATAGATTTTAGTGGTGTGTATTAACCTTGGGGAAGGTAAAAATGAGTGATCATTCTCTGGGTTTCTGTGTGGCCAAAATTGAATCTGAAGGCAAGATTTTGACATGCAAATTTGTGTGACATCCCAAAAAAAATTGTTTGAATATTTTTAATTCTTGTATTTCAGATCTTAATGAAGTGGGCCATTAAATCAGGAGTTGTCATTGAGGGAAACGTCCAACCTGTGCTTGAACGGAAAAGTGAACGTAAACGTAAATGATGATGATGAATGCATGATTGCGTTTTTTTGTATTATAATATCATTTTAAATGTCAGTTTGTGCGTGTGGTCGTAGGTGTGAGAAGGTGATCCTGATCCAGGAGCAGCTCTCCAAGAACCGCATGATCGTCGAGATCGACAAGAAGGGCCTCATGTCCTGCTCCGTCACCAGCTCCACAGCTGAGCGCAAGAGCAAGACCATTGTTGGCATCAAGGTGGAGGAGGGCTTGATGTGGTGTCTTAGAGGCTCTTTACTTTTTGAAGAATAGCCTTCTAATTGATGCTGCCTTCAACTTGATGCTGCCTTCAACTTGATGCTGCCTTCGACTTGATGCTGCCTTCAACTCGATGCTGCCTTCAACTCGATGCTGTCTTCAACTTGATGCTGCTTTCAACTTGATGCTGCCTTCACTTGATGTTGCCTTCAACTTAATTGATGCTGCTTTCAGCATCCATCTCACCATTGTTCTCTCTCTCCCTAATCTCTGCATAACGTTGATGATTATTCTTGTAGGTTCCTATTATTCTGAATTCTTTGGTTTCTCCCCTGTTAGGTGAACAAGCTGGTGCTGCACCACAATGCACTGTCGGAGCCGGTCCCAGTGGTCGTCGTGCTCAAGGCGATGGGCCTCCAGTCGGAGCAGGAGATCTGTCAGCTCGTCGGCACTGAGAGGGAGGTGCTTGTCGCGCTGGAGCCCTGCATCATGGAGTGTCACCGGCTCGAGGTGCGAGGAGTGCTTGAGTACTTAAGTAGTAAAACATGAAATTTGCACCTGCATGTCATTTTTGTGAATTTTGCGAATCGGTGAAACACGCAAATAATTACATGTGCCAAGATAAAGTTGCAGAAGCTATATGTAATTGTGAATCCTCAAAATAAAAAAATTAAGTGTAGTAAAATTCCTGAGATGCAGAAACCGGAAAATAACATGCATGAAAAATTTAATGTTTTGCAGTATGTTGCCCCGTGCAAGTTGGGCCTGGCTTGCAGCCCAGAACTTCCTGGGTGAGTCGCAAAAGGCGACTAATGACGATATACCGGTTCTTTGTTTAGCAAAGTGAGGGTCGGGGCACGGAACAGGACTGTAATAGTCTTTGTTACTACACACGGTCCTTAAATGCTGTAAACATCGAACTCTTAGTACTTTGTTGGATTGTGTGGATATTTCACAAGTGTTGTGGTCCTGTGGGGCTTGATTCAGTGACATTTAAAAAGTTCTTCCTAAAGTTTTTGTAAGTGGTAATTTTTTAGAATGTCACAAGTTTTTTTTCATTGTGTGCAGGAACTCAGATTGATATGCATGCATCAGGCCTCGTGAATTTAGTCTATCGATAATTTTTGATGAGAAAGAAAGCACTTGTGTGTTCAACAGCCTTGCTGAGGGGCCAGTAACGCCATGGTTTCATACAACCAGGTCTCTGGAACTCGCGTCCTATGCCTTAACCACTACACCACAGCGCCCCGCTGTAGTTAAGATTTAAGGTAATTCTACGTCCATATTAATTGTTTGTGCGCTCAGATCTTCACCCAGACACAGGCGCTGCGCTACATCGGTCAGCGCCTGCGTCAGTCGCGCATGTGGGGGGGCGGAGGCGCATCCAAGCGCCCCAAGGTTGACGAGGCCCGCGACCTCCTCCAGAGCACTATCCTTGCCCACGTCCCCGTCGTCAACTGGAACTTTCACATCAAGGCCGTTTACCTGGCGCTGATGACCCGCCGGGTCATACTCGCGTCTAACAAACCCGAGCAGGTCTGGACCTCAGCGTGTGTAGTAATAAATGACCAGTAAATGCAGTATTGCGACTCTATGGACCGTATGTCAACTTTCACATCAAGGCCGTTTACCTGGCGCTGATGGCACGGCGGGTCATACTGGCGTCAAACAAACCCGAGCAGGTAAGCACCACAGCACATCTTCAGTGTTCTGCCACATGGCAGGTCTTTAGTGTCCAAGCTTTTCAGCCTAGTCGAGCTTCGGCTCTTCTCTTCATATTCGCATACGATTCCTTCTCAAGCAGGTCATCTATAATCCCAATACGTGGCCTTCCCGGTCCTCTCTTCCCCTTCATTCATCCCTCCATAACATCTCTCAGCACCACAGCATGTACATGTACAGTAATAAATTACCAGTATTGTGACTCAATGAACCCAATGCCCGCGATATTGAAGATCCAGTCGCTTATTTTATGCTACTTTGCAAAACTGTTTGAACAGATAACTATCAAATGCAAATTAGACGAGCGCATCCAACGTGCAGGCCTGCAATCGAATCAATTTGGAATCTTAGGTGATGGTGAGAGGAAACTGACTGAGATGGTTGGGGCATGTTTTGAGAAAGGAACTGGATGATTGCGTGAAGAAATGTATGGATTATGAGATGGGAAGAGACGTGACTGAAAACGATGTGGAAAGGCGTGACAGAGAAGGATATGAGAGCTAATGGATTAAGAATAAGAGTGCAACAGATGAAAACGAAACACCTGCATTATTGCATTGTATAATTATTTATTCAAGGACCAATGACAGTGCACTGTAACTCAAAATTTATCTCCCTTTCGGTTTTCTATTAACAGGTGGACGACAGGGACTACTACGGCAACAAGAGGCTGGAGCTCTCGGGCCAGCTCCTCTCTCTGCTCTTTGAGGACCTCTTCAAGCAGTTCAACAGCGAGCTCAAGAGGATCACTGACACTGTGCTGCCGAAGAAGAAGGCTGCAGAGTTTGATCCGACGATGTACTTTGTGCTCAACTCTGGCATCACTAAAGGTTGCATCAACTTTTGGGCGCTTGGTGATTTGTGGTTAGCAGATGCATGATGTGGCTCACTACCATTAGTAGCGATAAAGTTTTACTGTGGAATTGAATACAATAGTGTATGTGTGTATGCAACGAGGCGCTGTGGTGTTGTGGTTAAGGCATCGGACAGCGAGTCCAGAGGACCTGGGTTCGAGTTCCACGCGGCGGCGACTATTTAACCATGCCTTACAGGCCTTACAGCAAGGCTGTTAAACACACAAGTGTTGCTAGCTGCTAACTTTGTGCCAGGTAATTATTTATTTGGTCGGTGTCAGCCGTAAAAACCCAGGGCGCAGAACGTCTAACCTGCATGAATACATGGACATTAACATAATAGAGGTCAAAAAGAGGCGGTGAGTTTTTTTGGGCTAGTGTATGGATTCAATGCGTGTATGGAACCATCCAACATACATGCAACTTTTAAAATTTTCGGCTGTTAATTTACAAGGTTTTCTCATACGATTTCTCAAATAACTTCCTTGTTTTATAATATTTGATAATGGTTAGAAACCTTAACAACCACTTGTTGCATAAAACAAAAGTTTGTCTAAGAATGTTTGTGTAAACAAGTAAGTTTATCGGCATAAAATCTAGAAAATCTTAATTGGTACATGGCAAATTGCAATGTTCCTTCTAAGCTGTGCGCGTGCGCCGCTGCACGCATATGACAAAAATTTGATATGCCGCGCACAAAAAAGTGAACGTCGCACAGTAAAATTTTGGCCGTCGACTTATACAGTGTAGCATAGAACAGATTAAGCCAACTGATTTTAAGAATTATCAGTTTTATTCTTTATCTTACATCATGCTCCCTCGATATAATAGTCAAAGATAGCTGCCATTGAAGAAGAATTCATTCTTTTCATATAAAAAACACATAACTAAAGGCTTGTGAAAAAAAAGACAAAAATGTATAAAAAGTCACATAAGACTTTATTGAAATTTAAAAAGTTTGCACACAACTTTTTTTGGCCCGCTCACAGACTTTTTAGCTTAGAATTAAGGAACGTTAGTCTTATAGTTCAGAGTTGCCCAAGCATGTGGCAAGAGGCGACTAGTGAAGAGAATCCATAGTTCTAGTTTCTAAAACACTGAACCTGGCTGTAGTCTGATGCAGATCTACTAGTCTGATGACAAATAGGAAGACAACGGGGAAGACAACTAGGAAGACGCCTGCAGGGATGCAGTATTAGCGTGCAATCTGAACGACAGTTGCTGTCTTCCGAACACTTGTGTTTCGGATCATCTTCCGGGAATGAGCATCCTTCTGGAAGATGTCTCAGAGGATATAATGCAACTCTACGTTTGGTCTCTGAACCCCGAGCGATCATTGTTGTTGGCCAGGCATGGTGGCGGCCATCTCGACGGGTCGCTGGTCCATCAAGCGCTTCAAGATGGAGCGCGCAGGCATCACGGAGGTCCTGTCACGCCTGTCCTACATCTCAGCGCTCGGCCAGCTCACGCGCGTCTCGAGCCAGTTCGAGAAGACTCGCAAGGTGAGTGTTGCCGCTTCTTGCTGGACTGGTCGATTTAGTACAAGCATACTTTCCTGACCCTCTTCTCCCGAAGTTGGTGTACACCCTTTTTTTTCTCCCACCCCCCTCCTATTAAGCATGACTATAGCGAGGTTCACGCTCGCTTTCAGTGCCGAGATCTAGGCCTGTGATTAAAATGCTCTCGCTGCAAAAGTGAAAGCATAATTATCATACTCTTGTAATATGATTGCAGTCCAATAATACGGCTTGATGGCGCAGTCAGCTAAGGCGTCAGACAGCCACGCGTGCGATTGCGTGTTCAAGACCCGGCGGCTTCCAAAGTAGTGGTGTTGGACAAACCATTCACGTACAGTGTCTCGCTCGACTCACGCGTAATTGAGTACCAGGCCTCGTGTCTGGGGAAGATAGGCAAAGTGTATCGAGGCAGTAGGCTTTGTCTCACGCACAGTGGATGATACCCACCCATTCCTTGCCTGCTCGAAACGCCGATAAGGGGATGAGCTCCCACGCTTATGGGCGCTGCTGGTTACAGTAACAGCCTACGCGATAATCTTCTTCTTCAGTCTAATAGGCTAGTTGTAAAATAATGTATTATTTTTACCTGGCTTATTTCTCTCTTTGCTACGTAATAGCATTTAATAGTACCTGTCTAAAGTAACTGTCATGCTTAATATTATAGACTATGATACTATAACTTAGTATTACGTTTTTATAAAGGCTAGAAGGTTTGGATGCCAAGGACCTGTCATGTTGCAGGACACTGAAGTAGAATTATATATACTATGTTAAATTGCCAATCGTCTGTGTGTGGTGCGTTGCAGATCGCGGGTCCGCGCTCCCTGCAGGCCTCCCAGTGGGGCATGCTCTGCCCCTCGGATACCCCCGAGGGGGACTCGTGCGGTCTCGTCAAGAACCTCGCGCTCATGACCAACATCACCACCGACCTCCCTGAGGCGCCCCTCATACGCCTCGCTCTCAACCTTGGCGTAGAGGTAAGACAGCCCCTGCAGGCCGGGGAACAAAGAAGTGGCCTGCAGCCCAGAGCTCCCCTCATATGCCTCGCTCTCAACCTCGGCGTA
>JAQIWG010007897.1:0-11902 GCA_034695025.1 Chamaedrilus cognettii | reverse complement strand
AAAGAAAAAGAAAAAGAAAAAGAAAAAGAAAAAGAAAAAGAAGAAGAAGAAGAAGAAGAAGTGTTATTGACTTTAGGCCTAAGCTTATTATGTTTTACAGTAACTGTTAGCATTTCTTTACACCGTTACGTGAGTGATAATTTAAGCTACTCCTGTCTTTCAAGTTTCAAAGCCTGTAGGATTGATATTTTGACCCCCACATCCTGATGTTTTGCATTAATAATTAGCCTGCGCAACGTACACAAGCCTAAAACAGCTTCTACCACGGTATTCTTAAAAAATAAGGATACATCAGTCAGATAAGCTTGCAAATTATGCGAGTGAAAAGAAAAATATGCGAACACCGCGTAAAAACCGCCGGAAACGCGCTCGCGGCGACATTTTGCGCGATATTCTGCGCGATATTTTGCGTGATATTTTGCGCGATATTTTGCGCGACATTCTGCGCAATATTCTGCAATGGCGCATCTCACGGGGACGCCGCAGCACACGATCCCGCACCCGCGGAGCCACATCGGCAGCAGGACGACGCGGGACCGTGCGCGGGAGTTCCCCGGGGAGTTCTACGTCGACCGCGACCTGCTGGTCTGCCTCTGTTGCGAGAAGGCGGTGGACCACCAGCGCAAGTCGACCGTTGTCAATCACCTGAAGAGCGCCAAGCATCTATTGTTTAAGTCGCGGCATATGGGGGGCGGCGCGGACTCGTCTGCTAGCAAGTCGGGTAAAGTTGGCTTAGGAACGGTTGGATCATATGACCTTTCCACCCGTTGATAATTTAGCAGCTTCAAACAGGGATTTTGGGTATAAAAGTAATGACCTTAGAAAAACGCGATCGCGTCGTATGCAAAAAATCACGTATCGTGGTGTTGAATGGCATTGCAGAGTTGCCGCATTTCTCAAAAATATTTTGCCATTTTTCGTGTTAAAATTCCACCTTTTCTCGAACCTTGCCGCGTATTTCTCAAAATGTGGCTGCATTTTACGAAGTCTCTCAAATATTGTTCAAAACAAGGGCAAATTGTTTGTAGCCATTCTACATTAAATGAATAATGCGTATGAAGGAGAATTTGACATTAATATTTTATGCTGTTGTACCTTTCGTATTTATTTTGTGTGCATTTGCCTTAAAATTTGCAGGAGTTGCTCAACAATACTCTCTACCTAGCCCATAAAATATAAATTAATATTTGCACTTATGCATTAGGCTACAATATTCAAAAGTAAAAATAAAGACCGATTTTCTTCGAAGTAGCATATTGCATAACCAAATATGCAATTAAATATCATTCTCTTCACTTATAAAGGAAATTAAAATTAAATTTAATATCGGTACGCGGAAGTCTGCCTATCAGTTGACTTTTCTCAAACACATGAATAGCACGAATACTCAAGCAGAAGCTTTTAGATTGCGAAGTATTCGGTTACACGGCGTAGTTGATGCGATGGATAGCCAGCGTGAATTACGAAGAACGTCAGATGACATTTATGACCTCTTTGAATCGTTGCCTGCCGTTTTCACGCCGATACAGCTGCCTAAGGGTGGAATGACATACATGTACGTCTGGAATGAAGATAGGATAAAAGGTAAATCATTTTATTGTGTGCTCTCCGATAAGTTGTGAGTTTGTGACTTAACTATGATATTGTGTTTTTTGTTTTAGGCCTTAGGGTTTAGCCTGCCTTTTGCATGCTGTTAAACACCTACATAGTTGTGAGAAGTTGTTCTAGCAATATATTCCATAAATTATTGCTATCTTAGTAACTTGAAAATTTAATTTTGACTGCTGATATTACTGAGCAGATGGATAAGATACCAGTACTACGCTATTCAAAACTAAATTTTTTTTGCTAACAAGGATTTGTTTTTGCAAGCTTAAACGAGCTCCTGCTGTTGAGATTAACATATGAATTTTTATCTTTTAGGACAAACTTGCTTTCTTGAATATATTGAAAGATCCCAAGTACCAGACGATGCAGTCGTCTGGTACTTGGCCGCCGCCCACATCCAAGGACAGTGGGGTACGAGACAGATTAAGGGGAGCGGGGAAGCCACGAAGCTCCGCTTTCAGCGACTCGTCTGATAGACCGGAATCGCAGGGCGATGAGGCTATGGACGAGCCTACGTCGCGAAAAAGAACGCTGACGGACAGTAACCCCATCAGCATAGCCAAGAAGTCCATTGTTGCAGAGGGTGCTGGGGGGGTGGCCCGGGTGTCAGCGGGGGCACCGAGGGACAATGGTGCAAAACGCCTTCTGCAACCAATAAAAGCCCCCTAACAATGGCCAAAATAATCAACTGGAACTGCCGAGGCATCAGACCAAACCTGGAGGAGCTCCACCTGCTATTAAGCAAATACAATCCAATAGCCTGCTGCTTACAGGAAACCTATTATAAAGAACCAATTACATTATATTATATTAAATTTTTTAAATATATGTTCTATTTAATTGATTTGATATTTCAGTGATTATTTTTGATTTACATTTTCATAAATATTGCTTTGTGGTAGGTGCGTGATGGCCCAGATTCATATACAAAGGAATTCACGCGCATAGCCTACATTCGCAGCGATAAACCCAACGAGATCGTCATCGAGTATCGGGGCGATGAGACAGTTGCCAAGCAATTCCCTCATGGAAACAGTCGCAACTCGGTGCAGAATTACGTCAGAACACGGCCATCTGTGCTGCGAGTGATTAAAGCCAGAGAAGGAAAGTCGAAGAAAATCTACCGGTCATTGGTTGCAGCGGGAGATGATGTCGCTAGTGCCACGGCGGAAGGTGGTGTCGCTAGTGCCATGGCGGTTCCTCACAACGCTAAACAGATCTCAAATACTAAGGAACATAGGCGCAGCACCCCTTCCCATGATGCTGTCGCCGACAACAATGATCCCTCGTTAGTGGTTGCGAAGTCGAGAAAAAGAAACCAGGCAGAATTGGGTAAGAGGTAGCTGTTGATCGAAGTGACATTTATTAATATAAAGATACTGTTAATTCTGAAGGACGCTTTGATGGGTAGAGGATGGTATCTAAAACAGCATGATATATAGTTCTAATCTTTTTGTCTTAAATATATAATTTTTGAAGAAAATTTGTGATTTGATTGCATTATAAAATGCATTTATATTTCAATTAAAACCGTAAATGATGCATCTGTAATAATTTAGCGTTTTGGTGGTATTTTGAGTTCTTTACTTTTCGAGCTATTTCTTCATTACTGCTTTCTGTCTGTGGGGAATCTAGTCTAGAGCCTACTGCGCTTGCAGCCTAATCGGTGCCATGAATTAACTTGGCCAGCTATTTACTATAAATCAGTCTATAGCCTATTAGAAAGTTATTGTTCTACCTATAGCCTACTGAGGTACTATTGTGGAGGTAGATTTGAACTGAGAGTCAACGTTTGCTACAATCAATATTAATTCTTAGAACTTTCAAACAATCAGGTTAAAAATCAACACGCGCTGTCAAAACATCTAAGGGATCTAATTCAGACTTCGACGACCAACTAAAAACATTGTCAGTTGAACATCAGCCTAGAAGTTCAGAGTTTAGACCAGCCCACAGGGACTGGACGACTGCGAAGCGAGATCCTGTTGTTTCAGCCGATTCTCTCGATATAAGATATGTTTTTGGGTGCAGGCTAGCTTCCATTTTATAGGCCCCCAAGTTGACTGCCGTGACCAGGGGTGACGGGCGAGTCAGGGGCTGTGGGTCCCTTGGCTACAATTGCAATGTACAGGGGAGAGTAGAAATTTCTATAACGTGGCCCCTTTGACCAGTTTTGAGCGCGCTTCCCACCTGACAGCAGCAAGCCACAGTCACTATACATTGGACCTCTCGACATGCATTTAGCTCTTGGCTATTGTAGTTGAAATTAGAAGTTGAAAGTGCATAGGCCAGGGTATAAATTGAACTGCATGCCATCACGGCTGATTGATTGTCATGCAGGGGCGGTATAGCTGGTAAATGTAAATTGTGGCGGGTAAAAGTCAAAGTTTATGAAAACAGTTTTCAAATTTTTAGCATTAGAAAAGCCCTTAAGTATCAGTTCATTACACATCTTTGTTTTTATTTTAAAACTGGACGCTTTACAAGTGTTTTTTAACTTAAATTATAGTGTTTCATGCATGTTTAACTTTAAGAGTTCAAGTAGGCTAGTGGTAGACAAAAGTAGAAGAGACTCCAAGGTTGCAAATACATTTGTCTACAATGTATAGAAAATTTGACCGAATAAGCTAAATTAAAATTTGCTTTTGTATCCTGCCGAGATAATATTTTCTATCTATACTGCCATGTTTTTTATCGATACTACATTGCGCGTAGTAATTGCATAGTTTTTCTGAATAGTTCATGAACCATCTGGTCACACTGGGGATGATTTCCACTTAATGTAATACGCCTCAATAATGCATGATGTGAACGTTTCCACTTTTTGCTAGTGTAATTTTGTTACAGTTCTATCAAAATCTCACGATTATATGTTGTAACTTTCTGTGTATCTGACGCATGGTATGAGTTTTTATTTAGCTATGCAGGTAAATATTGGCATTAGTATGACTTTTAGTTTTGAGACTGAAAATCATGTAATTGAGAAATTACCAGTGGTTGATTTTTGAATGAATTTAACTTTCTCTGTGATTGAATTTAGATCCCTAATGATGCCCTTCCATGCCGAAGCGGACTCTAAGCTCATTAGTATTATTATTATTATTATTATAATTTGTGTCATAGCATATGTGTAAAGAAACATGTTAACGAAAGCTCACACAGAATCTGTTTCAATATGTATAGCCTAAATAAGAGTACTATAATCTGACTTTTTCTTTTCTTCAGCAGTTGAGATGCCGACAAGCGACTTTGCGAGCCTCGAAGAGACGCTAGTGAAGAACCTGCCGGCCGACGAACTCAATGAAGTGTGGAGAATTCTTTATGGCAAGCAACTTCTGTGAGTTTTATCCTTTTTATTCATCCTAACTGATATATTGTGTGTCATTGTGCCAAGCATCAGCGTGACTGAGTGAAATTAGCCAGCTTGGACTTGTAAGCCAAGTAGCAGCTGAAATTTTGAATCATGGAAGTATACTACTTGCATTGCTGTGATCAAATTTAGGCACCAGTTGGCAATATTGAGTATTTGGCATATATTCATTGTATATCATTGCTGATTTAATTTTGAGTGGTTTCTATATGATTTAAGTAGTGGCAGTTCAAAACCAAGTTGTAATTTTTGTATGAGAACTGTAGGTAATTTTTTATGCTCAATTGTGTTTTTGTATTTCAAATTTCTTTTTTAGAAGAGCCTGAGTACTTTAATAGAAATTTGTGTTCATCGTTTTGTTGCAATTTGTATTTTTTTGCAAATGTTTTTTCAAATTCCTTATTAGAAGCAATTATGATTTTATGCAATATCTCTCTTTCCTTGCAAAACTATGCGCACTGTTATTATGATATTTAGGCAACGATAAAGATTAAAATATCACCTTACAAAAATTGATGTTTCTCTGTCTTTCGAGCCTGTAGCTTTGATCACCGTGGTTCTCCGTGCAGGCAGTTGGAGATTGCCCCCACGGCCCTAGTCACTTCGCTGTCCAGCGAGTTTGACATCGCCGGGTACACTTTCTCCGCGGCCCCCGAGGGAATGAGGGCACCACGCATCGTCAGGATCGGAGCAATTCAGAACAAGATCGTGCTTCCCACAACCGCGCCCATCGCCCACCAGGCACGATAGCTTTGCTTGTCATTTTCATTTCTATTGTGCTTGAGTTTGTGCTTGTTGTTTGTGTGGGTTTTTTTTTACTGTGATTGCTTTATACTTTATCAGAGACTTGTTTTTTTCCTGTGAGATTTGTTTATGCATTTATATTATTGCTATGTGTCATTTGTATAATATCCTAATTGCAATTATTTGTATGGATTCGTTAGTTGATTAACCATTATGTCATCAAGTATAGCCTAAATGCTGTAAAGCATGAAATCTTTGCTGCGTGTTATTTTCGCGGTTTTGCCTCAGAAATTTTACTGCACCTAATTTTCGTCTTTTTAAGGACTTCCCATTGTTTGGACTTCTGAAGCTCTATTTTGGCGCATGTAATTTTCACACAAGTTTTGCCGATTTGTGAAATTTGCCAGAATTGCATGCACGCGAAAATTTGATGCTTGACAGTAAATCATAATTTTATCGATGCTGTTCTGTATTAATATCATATAAGTTTTTTTGTAGGAGAGTTATATTGATCAATGACTGCTTTTGGTTTCAGCGAGACGCCTTGCACCGACGAGTGGCAGAGGTGATAGACGTCGCCTCTCAGTGTGGGGTGAACGTCCTCTGTCTGCAGGAGGCATGGAGTAAGTCAGACTTTTTCATGTTTGAAGAGTGTAGCAAGTCAGATTTGTCCTGATTGGTAGTTGCTGTATGCTGGAGTATTTGCTAGAGTCCGATGCGGCTTGGACGTCTAGTATGTTGTGGATCTATTTCAGTTTATTAATAACGATTGTGATATTAACACAGGCTGTTGCCTAGCAACGAGCGCCTCACTGATTGGTGCGCTATTGCCTAGCAACGCGCCTCGATTGCCTGATAGTTGCCTGGCAACGACTCCCTGGTTGTCAGGCTGTTTAGCAACGTGCCTCGATTGCCTGATCGTTGCCTGGCAGCAAGCGACTCCCTGGTTGGTGCGCTGTTGCCTAGCAACGCGCCTCAATTATTGCCAGGCTGTTTGCCATGCTGTTGGATTCTCAGTGAAGTTTTGTATTCCAGTATTCAAGACATTCAATTCTTTCCATTTTTCGGGGACATTGCTTCTGTATACGGCAGTTTACATTTTTATCTGGCCTTGAACTGTTACGGACTTCTGTTGCAAACTTTCAATCTTGCTTCAGTCGTCAGTAATTGCTAGTTATGAAATTTGCTGCGGAATTTGCGACTATAATCACAAGTTTTGTGTATAATTTTTTGTAAGAGGATTTGCATAAGTATACAATTTGTTTTCTCCTATTTAACTATAGGGTGGCCAGATAGGTTGTGAACGATTTTGAAGTACAAAATGACCAACTGAACCTCAACAAAGATTCATATAATTTATATGCCCATGTAGACATTTCTAATGAAATTGTACCTGCCAAGTTTCACAAACCTGCCTCGAGTATTATACTTTTGACAGCGAATGTTACAGCACCACCCAAAATTCATACTAGAAGTCTTCGTGCAGTGAAGTGACCAAAATCAGCAAAGGACTTAAGTTTCAATCAAAAGTTCTAATTTTGTCTTACAATGATTTCTAAAATTTATGAAGAGTTGAAATGTTTAATTTGTTGTTTGTGCAGCAATGCCGTATGCTTTCTGCACGCGCGAGAAGCAGCCATGGTGTGAGTTTGCAGAATGCGCCGAGACCGGCTCTACCACGCAACTCCTCCAACAAGTAGGACTCTGCGTCATTGCCCATTTATCATTATATTGCTTCCGCTGTACTGTTGATCACTGTAGGCCTGCTTGTGAATCACTGTACTGGTTAATGACTACTCGCGAATCAGTTAATGTATTTACTTAAACAACTACTACAAATATTTACAAACTACAACTAATTGATGAAATCTACTTTGATGCGAAGTGCGGTCTTTTATAATTTTAGACATCTTTTATCGTATTTAAGAGCATATAATTCTTATTTTCTTGTCCTGTTTAATATTGTGTTGTACAAAGTTCATTTCTATAGTTTATTAGCTCATCTTCTGTCCAAATGTTTGATGCTTTAGCTCTTAAGATTTTGTATCAATTGAAGTCTGTTAATGATTAATTATCAGATATGCCTTTTGATCGCAGTAAATTTTCTTCCAGTTGGCTTCAATGTACAACATGGTTATTATATCGCCGATTCTGGAAAGAGATGAAGCACATGGGGATGTCTTATTCAACTCAGCTGGTATGATGGTATCTTGTGTTCATTTCTTAGGTTATTGTCAATGTCCGGTAGTGAATAAACCATTCGTATCGATTTTCCATAGATCATAAATTAACTTATGATATTTTCAATGCCATCACTTTTCCATTTTAATTTTTGCATAGGAAGTTTACATTCAATGCTGGATATCCAGCTATTTTTTGAGCTATTTGCAAGGTTGCGTATTAAATAATTTTTTCAGCTGTGTTTCTATCAAACTTTAAATATATACACAAACTACAAGTTTTATAAAAGTTTTTATTTTGATTTCATTCTTTCTTTGATTAATTGACTTCATGATTGTTCTATTTTTATTTATCATACAGAAAATCTTGTTAAGCTTCAAATTTTTCTGTTTATGGACAGTTCATTTAATTTTGAAAGTTATTTAATTTTGTAGCAAGTGCTGTAATAAGCTACATTTTAAGATGCTGTGTTAGCGTTGGTAGGTCAGTTTATGTTGTTATGTGGCACTAACCATTGTAGTGGTTATTTCCAACTCTGGGTCTGTCCTCGGCAAGGCCAGAAAGAATCACATTTCCAGAGTTGCTGGCCTAAATGAGGTAGAATTCTTTAGGAATGAGTAATGCTATTTATTTTTTAAATATATTCTTGCAAATAAGGTTGGAATAGTTAGTTCAAATAATGTGTAAATAAAAATGCATTTTATTGACATAATCCAGTTGATATATCTAAGTTGCTTTTTAGAATTTTTCCATTTGATGATCTGAGCATATTTTGACTGGTCTTTGAAGAATTTCATTTCAATCTGTATTCAGTGATGCTGAAATATTTATAATTACTACATATGCCTTGCTTTAGCTTGCCAGTGTATCCCGCTGTATTTAATATATATTCATGTTTCTTGAAGTGCTGGACACAATATTATGTCTTTTGAAATGCGACAATAGTCCTCTAGTGTCATACATCCAAGTTGATGTGTTTCAGTCGATGTACTACATGGAAGGAGATCGTGGCCATGAGGTCTTTCACACTACCTTTGGTATCCATGGCTCGTTATTGTCATTTCTCCTGAGCTGGGTATATGGTAATTTTTGAAAGGGCTTTAAAACTACTTATTGTTGCTGTCGCATATGATGCGGAATATCACAGCTTGTCAAGTCTGCAAATTTGTGTATGTTTTATCAGAAATATGATCTGGGATTTTTCATTCTTGTATTCAAAGGTTGGTGATGTAACGTGAATTAAAGTTATCCAAATGCCCTATACTTGATATGACTTACATTGAATCGAATAACACTTAAAAATAGAATTGTTTTAAATGTGTGAAGGGAAGATTGCAGTGAATATTTGTTATGGTCGTCATCATCCGCTCAACTGGCTCATGTATGGAATGAACGGTGCAGAAATAGTCTTCAACCCCTCGGCTGCTGCTGGAGGAAGCAGGTACTGTATATTATACAACTTGTGTAAAGCTCCTTCACCTGTATTTTTCTTTTGATCTATCTCTACCATGGACTATTTCTCTCCTTATTTCTTTGCTATATCTGTGTTGGTTTTTTGCATGTAGCTTCAAGTATGCGCTAGTGGCAGTTGTTACATACGGTATAACTAAATAGACGCAACAAACTTTTTTATGGCGCAAAGAAGGAAGTTCTTTTTTAAGCTCTATTTTTTCTTCTAAGAAATTTGGAAACATTTAAATCAACATAAAAATAATAATAATCCGTGTGGCTTAAAAGTTAGCTTGTATTTGATGAAGAACTGTTCGTAATGTGACAAGCTGTCTACTTTCAGTGAGACGCTGTGGCCCATAGAGGCACGAAACGCAGCCATTGCCAACGGATACTTTACGTGTGCTATCAACCGCGTTGGATCGGTTAGTGTTTTATTTCTGAACTTAAAATTTTTGTGATCAAATCTAAGTCAAGGAAATACTAATTGATTGAATGTTTAAATTTATTCCGAGTCTGTCACTGTCATCGCTGTATAGTGGATAGAGAAGGTCTTTATTCTATTTTATTTACTGATGCAGAACTATGATTCAGAAGTAAAATGCATTGAGGGTACACTTCCTATAAAAATTCTACGAATGAATGAAATGATACTTCTCATCTTGTCAATGATGATCGCAAATGTTTTATTCTCATACAATGCAATTGAAGCACGGACCAATCAAAGCAATCATATCATGGTTAGATGTTGATTTCATGATGGTTCAAGCGTGCTGATTGGTTTATCCGTACTTAATCTGTATCTTGATCTCAACACACATTGATGCAATCCAACATAAGAAAGTTCAGCCTTGATTTTATTTTTGCTTGCGTCCTGCTTGTGTACTGTATCAGTTTTTATCGCGCTGTGATCAGGAGACGTTTGAGATAGAGCCGGTGCAGTCGCAGGCTAATGGCGGGGGTCCTGTCATCAAGGAGTCGGGGCAGTTCTTCGGTTCAACCTATGTGACAGCACCCGATGGCACCAGATCTCCTGTTAGTTACATTTTGTGTTCACATTTAATTACACATTAATGTATCCATTTCGTCGAAATAATTCTAAGAGCTTTCGATGCGTTGTTGCTGTTAGTGTATGAGTAGAGTGTATGGATTGTACTACGCTGTGATCTACGCCATTTTATAGCTCATGATAATTCTACTATTTCTTCGGTGTTGGCCTACGATTGTGTAATTGATGTGAAGGAAGCTTAGGCGCAGTTGTTCAATCGAGAGTTATTTGCATGATCTGAGATCAGTCAAATAACTCTCCAATAATAGCGAGTTATTTGAATGGTCTGTGATTTAATTTATGCGACTTGATTGGTTTGTGACGTCATTTTTGTTCTGTGACGATTTAGAACCAAATAACTCTCGATTAAGCAACTGGCTCGTAAAGTTGTGGAATGATGTCAGGGTCTGTCAAGAACGCGCGACGGCTTGCTCGTCTGTGAGCTTGACCTCAATCTGTGTCGACAGGTCAAGGACAACTCTGGGTTTCAGGTATTCATTCATGTTTCCTATTCAATTCAGATTTTAAATATGATCAATTGCGTTCGAACAGATTATTTATGCGAATTTTGAGTTGTAGCATTTATTGCAGAGAAATAAACGTGCTGTGGATCTCATGTAGTGAAAGTAGTAGCATGAGCAGTTCAATGGACAACAGTGCCTTATTTCAAACTAAGAAAATTAATTATGGAGAGCATGCATGGATCTTAAATGTTTGATTTATTATTTATTCAAACGCTATTATATGGATGATTTGGCGTTTAATCAAACCCTACTATAAAAATGCGTGTGTGCGTGTGTTTTGTCGGGGGTCCAATGTTAATTTATTGCATCATACAGTAATTTGAAACGTTTGATAAATCTAAATTGAATTTAGTTCTGAAATCATTTTATAACAACACAACGATACCTGTATATTTGTATTATTTAATAAATCCATTTGTTTGCTGAATGCAGATGACCCAGAGGTTGCCGATGTATGTGGACTTTTTGACAAAGGCCATTGCTCCTGAGTTCAAGCCACAGATCGTCAGGGAATAGACTATTGCTCTGATCGTAGTGAAACTCTGATCTCGGTCAAACTTTGATCAAACTATATTCGTTGTCAACTCTGATCAAAGTCTAATTCTGATCATTGTCGAACTGCTGCCTTACTTAAGCCGATAGTGTGGTGACAACCTGACGTTTTATTTGCGTTTGCGTTGTATTTTCATTTGCGTGACTCCAAGCATGTAGATGTATGAATAGGCTGCTTTTGCCGCTACTTCAAACAGACCTTTAATGTACAATATTTTGAGAAAGCAGACAATTATTTGAAGACAAATAATTACGGTTGTTAATGTTCATTTTAAAATATATATGCTGCTATGCTTTCCCATAATTTGTGGGTGGATGCAGGTAAACCTAGAAGTGGGAATATTTTTCTCAAAAGAACTCAAGACAAGTTTGCCTATAGGGCACTTATAAAAGAGAGAAAAGTTAATTCAAAGGCCTCTGTGTCTA
>JAQIWG010007896.1:0-11902 GCA_034695025.1 Chamaedrilus cognettii | reverse complement strand
GGCGGCTAGTTCTGGGCCCCAGGCCTCCCACCAGCTAAATCCGGCTCTGATATATAGGCCTATTTCATACAAATGTTCAGCTCCACTACCTCTTCAATCCTACTTTCACCACTGCCTATAGCCAAGTGCTTTTCTACGCTAGTCTTTCCGTAATTGATGTTGACACAACGTCCGTTAGTTTGTATGTTGATTCAGGAAATATGGCGAAGTTTATTATTCGAGATGTATTTGTTATAATTGAGAAGCTCTTGATTGGATCGTGTAGCCAGTGATCTATTCCAATAGCCAAGTTACTGTTTGGAGGTCTGCTACAGTGGTCCAGTGTAGTCTTCCACCTTCTGTATTAATCTAAACTGAGGTGCTTAACTGTAGTGCCTTTCCATTTATTTTCTGTGTTGTCATTATGTCGCTTTTCATATGGTCTTTTTTGTATCATAGTCATAGTTTTGTAATCATAGTCTATTTTACTAGATCTGCGCTATGTGTTTTCTGTCGCGCTATCTGTTGTACGAAGCAAATAACGGTCGAATTTATTGCGAATTGTTTAGCCGCGTACTTTGCCTTGCTTCAATGTCATGTGTTCCATCAGTATTACGATCGTATCGTTGTTTTAAATTTGTGCCTTTTGTATCATTTCAGTGAAAGTAGCTTCAATTCTGAAATCGATTATTACACCATTTCGGTATGACTAACTTTTGATCCGTTAATCTTTAAGCAGCCTCACCGTTGATTGTCCTATTTTTTTATATAAAATTATACGTAATACATGTACACATGCGTACATGTACAACGTACATGCGTATGAAATAACTTGAGTAGATTGTGTATGCGCTATGAAATTGATCACTGGTATCGTTCAGCATTTGTGAAATACGGAATGTTCCATAATCAATAAAAATCGCAGTGAATATTTTTGTATACCCAATCGATGTTGTTTTGATATTGTGTACATATTGAATGGAATATTATATTAAATAATATAATAATTATAATGATAACAATAATATTACATTAAAGCTGCTGAAATACTCATCCGCTATTGCTAATATATTATTCGCGAATTTTAACGCGAAACAATTGTTTACTGTTTCGCCTTTCCTCACACCTAAGCATAATGATGAACGCGCCGCGCTCTTTTTAGTTTCAAAGGAATTTAGAATGCGTAACGGTTTATAGTCTTTTTAATGCAACGTTTTCGAGACGTTTGATTTTTCTTGATGGTATTTTACTTGTTTACAGCGCTTGACTTTCCACAACAAGATCAAATAATGGCAATGATTGCGATGCTTCAATAAAATGTGCTCGACAACTTGACTTTCTGCTCTGAATTCTTGCTGCTGCGAGAAACAAACACCATAAATTTGTCAACGTTGAATTTCTTGCGCCGACTGGTAAGTTGGCGGTCGCGCGTTTTACTAGCACGCTTTGTTGGGGTTTTGAGCCCATGAGTGATGAACACGATTCTACACTACAGGCATGGCCGCAACAACCTATTGGGACCACGGGACGCGTCCCCCCCAACTTTTGGAACATAAATATTACCCAGCCATTGGTCCCCCCCAACTTCTGAAACGTTGTTGCGGCCCTGACTACAGGCGTTCAACACGACGTCACGGCCTCTATGCTGTGTACCAAGCTATTATAACGCCTTCGACTTGCGGCTTAGTTATAACAAATTAGCTTTTGTTCTCCATGCATGAGTTACATACTGCTAATAAGTTGTGTGAAACATAATTATTGTCGGTACTTAAAGTCTTCCGTTTAGTCTTCTTTAGACCGTCCGGTGAATCAGACTATGGCAGTGTTTTTGTGCACTGACGTCAAACTTAGGGTTCGGCTAATTGCATTGTAGGGTGAGGTTAATGAGGCTGGTACAATACCTGCTGGGAGTATTGCAAAAAATTTCTAAAGAAATTTGCAGGCTATATTGTTGCCTCCGCAAATTAAAGCTCCGCGAGTGAAATAGCTGGGGAGATGTTCTCTATAGTTACCAAACCCTTACCGATTGATTACTGTATTATTGTCGATTATTTCTAAATTTTTGTGAATTACTACTAGGCCTAGTAAGCTCAAGGCTACCAGTTCACGTCCGAGTTTGGGACTAGGCCAATCTAGGTGCAACATTGATATTGCACACATACAACTGCACTGACTGTAACATAGCGAGAGAAATTGAACTAGCTGTCGGTTCCGACGTGCCTCATCACCTCAACATTATCGCCTACGCAAAATTTTTACATTTTGCCCCCTGCCCAGCCAAATTGTGGTCCTTGTTAGCGGTATAATCCCTAACAAAGATTAAGCTAACTACTCCAGGCTTACTCAGTAGGCTTTCATTGATCTCATTAGCCTGCTAAGCCTATACCTACTGCGACGCCTAAAACCTGAATGCGGTGCTTTGCCAGAGGGCGCGATGTGTCTAAAGTTGCCTCGCCCTGTTGTGTAAAAGTTTTAGCACAGACGCGACGTAGCCTGCATGACATTGTACATGATTGTAGGCTAATATTGGCTACTCTAGGCGCTCAAACGTAAGTACACGCGCAATGGTGCACCAATGCACAGCATGAAAGCTGTTTGTAGCCGGTAATCTTATAAACTTACCAAACCTGTGCATTGTAGCCCACAAGTTCCAAGCCACTCATGAACTAGCCTATACATGTAGTATAGAGCGTGACAGGGAACAAAATCATGCACCACTGAAATTTCGTCGAGATAAAATGGGTACTATAGTATGCTGTGCGCCTATGCGGTTATATTCTTAATTCTAAATACCACGGCTCCCGGTGCCTGCAGAATGAACCATAATATTTTAAATAATGAAGCCGCATATCGAATACTGGCTTTCATTGCAAACCTATTAGTCCGAGGTTAAAACCCGACCAAACATCCTTAATTTTGTCAGCCGGTTATGAATACAATTTTCAAGTTTAAAACACTTCTTCTATAAAAGCCTACACGTTTTAATAATATCTAAAGCATAATTAAATTTCAATCAGTATTTTTTCCTTTACTTTTTCTGCCTTGAGATCATCTTTTAGCGTATAGCTTCTAGGCCTACGTCTCAATTCAATGACACGCATAGCTTAAGCCTGTCGAGTTGCAAACTGTGTCGGAGCCATTGAATACTGTTTGCCTATATAGCTGCTTGGCGTTCACGGTCCACTGGCCACGCCCCACGGTACGCCCGTCGCCTGTCTTTAGCGAAATGTTGCAGAGAATCAACAGAGGCGCCCGTCAAACA
Source organism: Chamaedrilus cognettii (assembly GCA_034695025.1). Lineage (NCBI taxonomy): Eukaryota > Metazoa > Annelida > Clitellata > Enchytraeida > Enchytraeidae > Chamaedrilus > Chamaedrilus cognettii. Next base: position 8,661 of record JAQIWG010007896.1, on the reverse strand, counting down.
CCCAAGCAGCGCAAACGATAGAACTCGTGAACCAGTTGGGACGTTCTGAATGGATTTGACAGTGACGACACCGTAGCCGCGCAGAAAACAACCATCGATTGAAGTTTGTAAGACTTTCGTAACGTGAAACAATGGATATTCTGCATGCCTTCGTGTTTTGCTGTTTCCTCTACACGTCCCTCGATGGTGAGCGAAAGCAAAATGAATTCATACTTCGCTGGTTTAGGCTACTTTAGACTTGATTCATATAGGACAAGAAGACAGTGATACATTGGAAACATTGAAAACATGTAAAGCACATGGCGTACAAACACTGGAAACATGACTTATAGGCCTACGGTATATCACAGCGGGTTGGGGGGGGGCAACTATTCAGCATAGCTGGCTGCTTTTAGCTTTAGGTCCGCAGGGTTTGGGTTTGCTTTGGGTTCCAACTATAGATATGACAGCCGACAGTAGACGTGTTGTGAAGTTTTGTTATTTACTAAAGCAATGTAATGTACTTTAATAAGCTGTTTTGTATAACGCTGAAGCAGCATTCAGAACAATGGTAAGTGTTGTTATAGAAGATTTTTGCTTACATGCTTTATAGAATTTTAAACTTAGGCCCTATACTAATTGCAAATTTTATCGTCCTCACAAAACTATCCACTCAAATTTTCTCCGCCGCAGCTGTTCACGGGGCATCGACGATCCCCGGCCCGGCGCTCCTCTTACCCCCCGGGGGGCCAGGGGGCCCCATGCCTCCCTGGATGCTCGTTGCCATCGTCGTGCCCTGCGTGGTGGGGGGCCTCCTGCTCCTCGCCTTCTGCGTCTTCTGCTGCTGCTGCAAGGGACACTGCTGCATGAAGGGGGTTCAGGTAGGGTAACAGGACTCCCTTACTTTAAGGGCGTCCCTTATTTGAGACCATTTGTCCCGTGTACCTTATGAAGGGCATTATTGGACGTTGTAATTGTACCTTATTTGGGCACGGGTCTAAGTTTCAATCATGCGATTACAACAAGTTTCTGCAGCCTAATCACTGAAAAAACTTTCTATAATAACATACGCTACAATTTCATTCAATGCTTCATATACTATATTATGTTTTGTTTTGTCTTAATCGTGCTTGAATCTATGGAGCAAATGTACTAGGCTAGTGTCGTACAAATGTACTAGGCTAGTGTCGTACAAATGTACTAGGCTAGTGTCGTACAAATGTACTAGGCTAGTGTCGTACAAGCAAAGATTGTACGAATATCGAAAATTTACTTATGTAGTTTATGTAAGCATAAAAAATTGACTTAGCCAACATTGAATGCTTAGTTTTTGGTGTCCCTTATTTGAAGGATTAATATCTGGCAACCTTATACGTGCAGGGGACCATGCACCACCAGCAGATGATGCACGCCTCAGCGACCAACGTGGGGTACACGGGGGGCGCGGCGCAGCACTGGGGGCAGTCGAACTACGCAAGCACCCCCGCTGCGATAAACAGCGGGCGATCGTACGCTGATGCGACGTACGTCAGTAGTTTGCCGGTCAACATGCCAGCCAGCGGGGGGAACTTTATGAGCGGGGGAAACATGGGCGCTGGGATGTACAGCGGGGGGAACGCGGGGAAGTGTTCGAGGTGCGGGGGGAATCAATACGCGCCGGGTCCTTACGGTACCAGCGTGCATGTGAGCGGGGGCTGCGGCTGTAATCGGATGTAAGCCGGTGACGTCATGATGACGTCATGGCGGAAGAGATTGATGAGTCGTGGTTCCTAATTTTGTTTCGATATAATTTGATTAGTCGTTTTTTAATGATGCAATTTGAAAGACATGTCCACGACGGCCTGAGAATTCATAACCTATTACCATGTATTTTATCTGAAGTCTAGTGAATTGGGTAACAACTTCATGACACCTGGACGTTTTTTTACTACCCGCACCAAACTGTGTAGTGCGCTAAAATTATATGCATGTAGGCCTATGCATGTAATTGGAGTGCAGGCGTATGTTTTATATCATAATAACACTAATTGATTGAACTAACATTCAGAACGCTGGTTTGTCTGTGGACATGCATGCATGTGGGCCTACCCGCAGAGTGGGCCATCACAAGTTTAGGCTAGTCTCTAGTAAGTTTTTTGTTCATAGTACCTATCTTGTCCACTAATTAGTTGACATGGGACTCAAACACGTTACACAGATTTTTTTCTTAAAAAATTTATTTCCATAGGCCTTCTTAGGCGAACTTAGATTTGCATGTTTGCACTCTTTTGACGAGGTCCATTCTTACCCTAACTCCAAACGATATAAACAGGACGTTTGCTAATGCTGACACAGTAAAGTTTGTTACATTAAAATTGTCGATAGAATACAATCATGTGAGCTATTCTATACATGTTGCCTAGTATAATTGTCGTGAACGCTATTCACACACCAGCAATGCGCATTACATTATGTGAGCCTAGCATAACTCATTTACTGTAATTCAGTCTCTTTGATGGTCTTAAATTTAAAATGACAATATCTCATTTCTACCAAGGCTCCACCTATCGTGTCATCAACAGCTGTATCATCAGTCCTGTTGTATCATCAACGTACTAGGTATCAACGCCTCTGCTAACTTTGAACAAATATAACAGAATGATACATACATGCGGTGCCAAACTAAACCAAAAATATAGACAATTAGCTAACTATTATTGTCACACGTCTGACACTCCAATCGCAGATCTTGTTTTCAAAGCTGCTATCATCTTTGTTGCGTCATAAGTCATAAAGCGTGTCATAGAGTTTAAATTTGACGAATTACAGATTTTTGAAAGAAGTTATCCTACCTCTAATTGGCCTTACCGCGCCGCGGTCTTCACCCAATAATTATGACACTTTGGCCTATGTCAGACTACAGATCGCGTTAGGCTATGTACGCCCTTCCCACAACACGATTTTTTTACATATCATACACTGAATAAGTAAGGCAAAACATATCCAAACTTTGTTTTATCCCCCTACTCAGTTAATTGTGACAACATTTCACGACATTCTGCTGTACTGCACGAGAGCGAACGCCGTGAAGAGGACGAGTCCTGCTGTCGCCTGGACGGAGCTCGCAGCGCGAGGACCTGCAACATCCACAATAATTTATGAGCCTTTAAATAAGCCTTCAAAGACAAATCGTCGTTAAATTGTAATTGCAGGCATTATACCTCTAGAATAAGGAATACGATTAACTGCATGCGGTCTGCCTGGATCGAATACAATGCAGTACACAGTACACACACGTTTATTGTACATGTACACTGCAACATCGGCTCAAATGCCGTAAAGATACACAGCGCAAGTGGGCTTCACAACAGCTCGTTTAGATTTTCTATAAAATAGCGATAGAATGTATCTTGAGCGCCACTCAGCTCACCTCCAGAAGTAGTTTGCGGAGCTGCAGCTGCAGGCGTCGTACGTGTGGTGGGTTCAGGGTCGGCATCAGTAGACACGGTGCCAGCCGTAGTGGTGGAGACCGCGACGGCTGAAACGCAATTTACACCAAACTTACTGTCTACTGCTACTACTACTACTTGCTTGGTTGACGCGTTTTTTGAGGTCAATTTTGACTAGTCTATCTTTTAAACCGCTCGTTCAAAATTCAACAAAAAATTAACAGAAATATAAAGTAACGATCCAAGTCAATGTGGTAAAAATTTCATTGAGAACGCTTGTTGCGTTCCGTAGTCATTTAAGAAATTCGTTGGTTCCTTTACTTTTGAGCCACGGTGTATAACACTGCAATGTAATGATCACGCTACATGTACAATGTACAATGTAGGCCTATATCCTCTCGGAGACTCTGGGCGATCAGTGAACCACTGATCGTGAACCACTGATCAGTGAAACACTGATTTAAGAGCATGGATAACGCAAGATAACACTATGTAATACAATAGTTATTGATTAAATCGGATTTATTTAACGCGGATAAATTCCAAATCAGAATATCGGCATTGCATGATTTGAGAGGATTGTCAGACTTCCGTTAGAGATCGCTAACAAAAAACCTTAACGTACTGCAGTTACCAAATAACAGCCTAGACAAAGTAGTGTACGCGCAATGTCAGTTACCGTGCAAATAAATTCGTAATATAGACCTTCAAATAGTACAGTTTTAAAATTATGAAGAGTATCATGCTTTGGAATAAGTAAATTCAAAAAATCTTCTTAATTATAGATAGGCCTAACGTTTTAATGGACTCGATGTATTGCATACAGCGTTTGGTGACGAACTGTTTCTAATTTTTGCTAGGGTCCGCTCTAGAGCCTACAATGTCATGCATGTTTATAAAGGAAACTGAGCAATAGGCAAGCCCATTACAATTGGGCTTGATGGCTCCGAATCTCAGTTTCACTCTAGTACCAAACAGGTCACATGAAGGCGCTGCTTTGTGAACGTGAAATAAGCAGAGAGAGTTTTCAGCACTAGACACTGATCGGTCAGTATAATTTCTCGCGGACCTACACAAATTAACGCTGTTGATCATTTCCGGTCGGATGCGACGGATTGTATTGAAGTGATCAATCCCTTCAATCCACCCACCGCTTCAAACTGGGAGGTGAAATTTGGAATTTCCGTAAACACGAAGTAAACATGGAGTTAGAAACAATTGCGACGAAATTATTGAGCCTATATATCCCAATTAGTAGCCAGCTAGACAATGATTTTGAAACACGGTCTGAACAAGCGATTACGGGTTTTAGGTTCACCAAACTTTTCGTCCAGCATGTTTTGTTAGGTCAACGTTAGTTTAGATTTAGTCTGAGTTTGGATGAGGGTTAGTATAGGGTTAGCTGGCGTCGATCAAAATTCCGATGGTCAAGAACTCCCTGATTCAAACAACCTTGCTTTTGAAATATTAGTTTTTGACAAACGAGATGTTCAAAATCACGGTTTTCAGAAGTATCTCGTCTGATTATCGCGCAAGTGTTTCTCTCACCCGCTAGGAGCAGCGCGAGCAGTGCCAGTCTTCCGTCCATGGTATCGTCGTCTGATTCGCGCTGCGCTGCTGCTGCTTCTCCTTCAAGCTGGCGGTTTGAGCGCGGCAACGAGGTCCGACTGATCTCGTGTTGAGAATGAGTTTATTATCTCTGGATCGAGCGCTTTTTTATATATAGAGCCCTAGGAATGTCGTATGACGTCTGTTGGATTTGCGACGTAGCAGATATGCCGCCGATTGTGGGGTGTCCCGTGGTAATTAAGTACACTGCTTGTAAATTTTGGTTTCATAAGTTTTTAAACACAACAACGTAGGACTGATAGGTCTATAACAGTGCTTGCACTGTGATTTAATATAGCGTTATTACGTCATTAAGAAAATTATCCATCCATGAATCCACGAGCCTAATGTAGGCCCTGATTCTTTTTGAAAATAAAATTCTGACATTTTTGCGTAGAATAACCGATCAGGTATTAACGGTATTATGCAATACTACATTTTTTGAAAACGTTTGCACATTTTTTTAAACGTGACTGCATGCGTTGTTCTTTCCAATAGACTAAATCTAAAAAAAATGATCGTATAGCCTACGTTCTGAAATTTGAGAAACGAAAAGGCGTGCGTGAAAATAAAGTATTGATGCAACTAGGCCTATATCAAGCATTATTTTTGCAATCGAGCAGATAAGATATAAACAATCAGAAAACAGAAAACAACAAAGTGCATACAAGGGTGCAAATGGCGTATAAAGAGAAAGGCGCATCATGGTAAACTGAATAAGCATAACAGTTGGCTGGTAAACTGATATCTTGCAATTAAGTATTGAATTCTTGAAAATTCGTTAAAAGCCAAAAAATCAAAAAAAAGGCCACAGGTCTGGGGGTGTGTATAGGGGTTGGTGTTAATTTAAGATCACAATCAAAGAGTGGCGACTCTGGCGTGTTCAGATCCCCTTGCCTCAGTGGTGGCTATAGTACTTGTTACCAAGTTGTAACGCAATCGTACTGTATACTTTGTACTTTATCTATTTTTTATTCATGGCGAGTTTATTGCTCTCGTGTTTGTTTGATCCGATGTAGGGCGACACCGGTCTCCGGTGACATTATGTATCCTGGGCTCCTAAGCAGCGTTTGCAGAGTGTTGCGTTATTACAGTCGTAAAATCTGCTGCGCGTTCGAAGATCTTGAGACGGCGGAGAAGTGGAATTTTAATGCTGTGTCTGTACAGCTATACATGTAGCTGCGGTTATGGAAACGTGAGATGCAAATAATTCATGACGCATAGATGCAAAATTTGACGCCCATCCACTTTCGTCAAATCTGCGAGGGTGTGCTCTGTTCGGTGGGGAGGGGAGGGCGGGGGGGGGGGGTAATCTCACGGAATTGCACGTGGACAACGGGGAGTCGGATGATCATAGCCAGCTTCTCCCTCCCCTGGTCGGAAATCTACTGGAAGTGACTTGAGGCCGGTTGTTTAACCAAGTGTTATTGGGATAGAATTGTGACAGAAGAAAAATGGCGTCACATTAACTCAATCGGATCACGTAAATTAGACCTCAGATTTAATTTCAACTCGCACATATTGGCGGATGTAACTTAGGGCTGAGATCATTCAAATAACCCTCGATTGAACAAATGGCCCCGTGGCCAATAATCGTCGCGACTTCCCCCTTCCTTGGTCTATCCCCGGAGCCATGAGACTCACAACCCCTCCAAAAAAATCAAAATTTCAAAAATTTCAGCAATTAAATTCGAATTGTTTGGGGCTTCAATGGAGACGCTGGGACTTTTTTAGTCTACGAATTATTTATAATCCATTAGGGTATGAAAAATTGTCGTCGCAATTCGCGCAGATCGAAGGGGGGGTCTAAAACAAAATCGTGCGCCATCAAATTACGTATAATTATGTGAACGACTACTACCAACAAGCTAATCACTAAGATTTTGTCAATCGTGTCTTCCGCTTTTGCACGAAAGCTTTGGCTACGTAGGCTGCAGCACTAAGGTATGTGTCTAGTAACTGGGTATAATAATTGTGTCATGTAGAGGCCTAGTACACCGATAAATATCGCTGTGCATTAAAGCCGAACTATACATTGTGTCCATTTTTATAGCGATCTTTTGAAGTAGTTTCTCAGGTTTCATAGTGTATACATGAGCCAAGTTCTTGAATAAATTTTTGAATAAATTATTAGCTTCATCGCAGGAACAGCCTGCTGCGTACATGTAGATGACTAAAAATGTTTTAGTTAAGCTGCGATCCGCGAATGTTTTTAAAAACATCGGCCCAGAATAGACGAACATATGTTCATATGTTCATCAATTTTATTCATCGTTCATCATTCATCATTTGTCAATAATAATGATTGATTTGCAATGCGAGCCTGCATAGAGCCTTGCCAAGATGCTCTTATAGTTTGAAACAACAGCCTACATTCACTAGGTGTTGGCATTGGCGTACATGGTATGTTCCTTGGGTTCTGCGCCTGATATCGGATTTGCATTTTTCTGATTAAATGGTTTGATGTTCGAATGAGTAGCTACATTAAAAAACCAAATGAAATTGGATCAGATTTTCTTCTTTGAGCCGGGTTTCAAAAAAGCTTGTCGGTGTGCCTGTGTGTTCCATGCTTTCGAATCATTCACTGTTATTGCTTATCTTCAAACTCAGAGCATGGTATACTGTGTTTTATATCAAATGAGCGTTATTCGTCAGCAGACAATAATCATGCAAGGCATGTCATGCTTATGGGACATCAATGACAAAATACATACATGTTGCGATACGACAGTTGACTGTACAAATATCCGTATAAGTTATATCTGTTGCATTTTTGTGCTTTGCTGTGTGTGTCAGATACACATACACACGAGACAGTCCGCCATCAGTAGACATCAACACAGACAAACGCTGATCCAATAAACGTTTGAAAGATTAGTTTGGCAACGATAAACCTTAGCATAGTAGGATACGGCTCTCAATAATTATACGTTGCGCTCATAGGCCTGTGTTGTGCAGGTCAACCGGAAGATATTTGATTGAATTTCTTCTACCAAGTTCGTTACAAAGTTCTATAACGAACTCTTGTCATTGGGCGCCTATCAAAGCTAATGCGCGCTTTTATTTGAGGAAAGAATTATTATTGACGAATACGTGGAATAGACCGCGCGGCGAGTCGTCCATTCACTCAGGCAGCGTTCTTGATCTCAGTTCTTATCTTCGAGTGGCCTCGCTTTATCTAACCAATATATTGTTCGTGTAGAAGGATCTCCTACCTGGACGATAGAAGAGCAGATCAATGAAAGGTTTATACTTAAGCGTTGTTTTGTGGGTCGATCTATCAATCATAGATCGGGTTGTTGAGCGTTGTGGTTGTGAAGCGCCTTATCGCGAGTTCGATCGTTTGAATGTAGCGATAATGTGAGTGAATTATACTGTCACTGGGAACAGTATTTGTCTCTATAATCTGATTTGTACAATTTTGCAGAGTATTATCTCAATGACGACTCGGCTACTTTTTAAAGTTTAATCTAAATCTGTGAAATTTAAGTCACTTATCTGCAATCTATCTTGCCACCGCCCACGCTGTTGACACAGTCATCAGCATTGACCCCAGTTTGATACTTGATTTAAACTAGCGACAAGCGGTGGCGACAGTAACTACAATTGAGTTTTCAGAATTGGATTGACAAAAGAAACATTGGTG
>JAQIWG010007895.1:0-11903 GCA_034695025.1 Chamaedrilus cognettii | reverse complement strand
GCGGATACACTGCAGCAACGTCTTGAAGCGCTCGCGACTCATGGTAGCTCTGAAACGTGATGGTCCACTCTCCTCATCCCACAGTTCGTTCACATCCTGGTGTCTGAAATGGTACACGCCTGCCAGCAATAATAATCCAAAGAATGCGGCAATTTCTCTGCTATCAGTGTTCTTCCAGTTTGCATCAAATAAACCCTGTCCTTTGTCATTAGTGTATCAAATAATTACCTCCTTTATGTCTTTAGTTATAAACAACTCGAACGATTCCCCGATGTTCTCTGGATTTATCCCTGGCGCAGGCTCACCAGTGTGAGCAATGCGTACGATATTGTGAGGAGCTGCTCTCCTTGGGCGTGGTACCATAGTACTCCAACTCATTGTTCCATCTCGAGACTTTACAACACTATCATTCGCAGACTCTTTGTCCTCGACATCGTATCATCTTCATCTGTAGTTTGTCCTTCAATTTCATCATCGTCCTCACTTTCAACACTGAATTCATCCTCACTCGGCTCAGGGTCACTGCAGGCAGCCGCCTCTTCCTCATCGGAATCAGATGTATGTGAATCAACTAATGGAATCACCGGCTTCTTATAAAAACTACTAGTTGGAATAAAACTAGCCATGTTATTTCACACAATGTTCATATCTACATATGAAAACAACAAAAGTACAATTAGTTTATACTATGAAGTATATTACACAATGCAAATTTACCCCCTAACTGAAATCTGTACAAGTCGAAAATACTACTTAATCAGCCCGAAGGGGGGTCAAATTGACCCCTGCTCCCTGTGGTTCTCCACTGAAACAAGGGTTCTTATTTTTTGTAAAATATATTTATTTATAACGTTTGGCAAATATTTTTGAACAACTACAGAAAATTTCAAGCTTCTCCTACTGCAGAATTGCAAGAAATTACAATTCCAGCTGACATGGGGTCAATTTGACCCCCTATCGGGCGGATGAAGGTTAATGCTAGTTTCTGTTGGCAGTTGATCTATGGTGTTGCTTTTGATGGCGACAAGGTAGACGCGTCCATCGGCGCAAATGAAATTTTTGTTTCTTCGATTCTCGTAGTTTCGCTGTGCGAAAGCAGCTCCGCAGAACGGCATCCTCTGCGTGTTGAGGTTGATCTCCGCGTTGGCCGTGTTTCTTCCAATGGTCGTCACGATCTCCTTCTCCTTGTAAACCTTGTTGACCGTATCATTGGATATGGCGATCAGCAGGTTGTACAGCATGATTCCGACGACAAAAACGTACAGCAAATGCTGCGTGAACAGAATGTTGACCGATCTGACGTCGAACTGGGTGTAGTCTTGCATGTTGAGTAGGGTTAGAAACACGGTGTACAGCGAGTAGCCGATACTTGAGAACGCCTCGATGCAGCCTTGGTTTGAGTTAACGTTCACGAAGAGCATTTCCAAATGGCCGAATATGATGGTGACGTTGAATATCAGGAAGCCAAACGTTGCAAAGTCGGAGACTGTCTTGCGCATGTAGATGAACATGTGGCCGACCTTCGGCCACATCTGCATGAAGTAGATCGTCGTGCCGATGATGAACAGGGTGGAGATCAGTCGAACGAAGTCGATGGCAGTTGTCCAGTTCCCGCGCTCCGTCGCGTAATGCAGAAGAAAGATTTGTGTCAGAACCGTCGAGGAGAAGAGCAGATTAACGTAACGCAGCTTTGCTCCACTGAGATCTGACGTGATGTACTGCTTGAAAATCTCTACATTCTTCAGGCCTTGCGCTACGGAAAACAAGTCGTAGAAAATAACGTACAGAGACTGGGTGATTAGATACGCCGTCATGATGGCACGGATGACGTTGTGCGTGTTGAATATCGCAGCGCCGCTGCAATAAATAAACGTGTCGTTTCGAACTGGCAGTTGAATTGAATCCTTTGCAGCTTCTGAAGCAATGCCTCCAATTTGCTGAAGCCAAATTTCATCCATGTCGAACATCGCAAAAACACTCACGTACAGAAGGCGCATGAGGAACCACGCAATGAGCACTATTCTATTTGTCTGAGCAGATCGAAGATTCCAGTCTGCCATGAGACCTTCGGTGAAGAGCTGACGACCTGCGGGCGTTGAGAACTTATCCAGATCCAACTCTCCGAGCAATCTGAGTGGCGCCACGGCGTAGCGACTGATGGCCGGGTCGAGAGACTCGTACTCCGTGATGTCGTACCACTGGTAGACGGACACGTCGACCAGCTCCTCGCGCACAAGATACACCCCGAGTGTCTCCCAGAGCGCGTACATCAGCGTGAAGGTGCCGCGTTGTGCGGCCAACTCGAGCGGTCGGAGCTTGCGCCGCGCCCCGTTCTCCATGCGCAGCAGCGTGGCGAGTTGGGTCGTCGAGAGGAGCTGCTTGAGCGCGCGCTCGTAGACCCTCGCGAGGACGTCCTCTCTCTCCGGCTGGTGGTACGCCGCGTAGACGAGGCAGTGCAGCACGTTGCTCCCGTCCTCCTCCTGCACCAACACGTTCGCGCTGTGCTGCACCAACACTCCCAGCACGCCCGTCGCTCCGTGGGCAGTCGCCAGCGTCAAGGGATGCGTCAGAATCTGCCGTTCGGTACCGATGGAATTCATATCGGTTACTGCAATTGCAGGAAATGAGAACGCTCCGTCAACAAGGAATTTGACCTCTTGGCTGGACTTGCAGGACACCAAGGCCAGCTGAACGACAGCCGCGTCGTCGTTTATAATCGCATCCAACCAGAACTGAAAGTCTGGTAGCGGCAAGGCGGCTTCCATGTTTGAAAACGAATTAGGGTACGATAATGCTAGAGGACGATCAGCGTCGTAGAAGTTACAGCTATAAGTGCAGCTGACTAAGTGATCAGCACCCTGGACTGCTTTCAATGAAACCGTCTGAAAAGCTAAATGTAATTACACGATTCACGATATTCGCATGTTGTCGTGTGAGTGATTTTGAAATCGATTATCGAGAAAAGAAACCAATTCACTATGAACATCCAAGTAGATGAAATTCAAATATTAGAACTTATTATCTTCTTAAATCAGCCGGTCTCCAAAACGCTACAATGTCGCAGCAGGCATCCAACTGTCTTACTTGCCAGTCAAATGAAGCCAGTCTTTATTATGATAGCCCAACTAGTATACTGGTAACGTTAAGCAAATAATCAGCACTCTAAAAAATCATTCCGCTAACAACGCGGAGCGTTATTAGCGTTGGGCCTAAACAATGTCATCGTCAACATCCCCAGCCATTAGCCATTAGTGCAGTCGGACTCCGGGATCCGGCGCTGGCTAATGCGAGTCGTGAAAGCAGACGGCAAATGGAGAAAATAACTGACCAAAGAATTTAGACTACTAAAACACAGGACTACGCAGGTAATATAGTCGCTGGCGCGCACGGCACCAACAAAGGGGATTGTCATGAGGCAGCAAAATGGTGGCGGCAAGTCGGCTTCCATGCTTGAATACGAATTAGCCCAGGCTACGCCAGGAGACGATCAGCGTCGCCTCAGATGCAGCTGCTATTAGGTGGAGTACACTTTTAGACCCCCTTTAAAGCACTTCTTAAGAACTCGTGCAGCTCTGCCTAACTCTAGTTTTCAACCCTAGGCGTGTACATGTAGCGTACATGTACATCAGAATACGCATATTGGTCGAGTATATGAATTAGACACGTACTGTAACACGCCTTATTCATGTACTTTTGATCCATTCCTATCAGACAGGCTTCAACTGTCATTTTACAAACAATGTCAATTGTACACAAACACAGAACAAAATATAGCTGTTATGAGAAAACTGCATCAAAATTCAAATGCTTCTGGCCTCTATATGCTTTATGATATGCCTGAAAATACAATAGGGCCACGCTTACGCTTCAAGCCATTACATGACGAACAACAGTTCGTATTTCATATCACAAATACTGAAGTAAAAAGCAAATGCACCTTTACATGGAATCAGTTATAAAGTTAAATTAATTCATTTTGCTTTAGTAACTTCAGGTCGCCCCCTCCACCCTCTTCCTTAAGATCAGACAGTTGTTTTGCGTCCAATTTCACCCCAAAATAAAATTCTGGGTAGAGGCACTATAGTGTCCCCAATATTTTATCAGCAGCATACTGAAAACCAAATGCTCAACCGCGTCGGGTGACAGCACACAGCTGCAGCCTCATACACGCTGCAATAGTTATTTATAAATCAGCACGTCCAGCATCCAAACTTCTGAACGTAGAAATTTCCAGCAAAAACCACAAACGCATTTCAGATAATATCATAAACACCTCGAATACAGAAAATGGGCAGCAAGCGAATATGTTATATTTGCATCGATGAATCAAACAGGATTTTCTGCTGACTAGTTCATGTCAAAGTCATCGATAGGGCCAAAGTTCTGTCCCTGTGGTTGCATCTGGCCCATGCCGGGCTGCATGCCCTGCTGTCCGCCTGTCGGGCCCTGCGGCCCCGGCACCCTAACTCTCAGCTGCTGCTGCTGCATCATCAGCTGCTGCTGATGCGGCGGAATGCGTAGCTGCTGCTGCTGCTGCAAACAGTTTATAGGCGGCGTCGTGAGCATAAAATAAATTTGTTTCAATGCTTCATAATCAGGAAACTGTTGAAGAAAGCCTCTGACTTTGACTACCGTTTGAACCTGCTAGCAGTAACCACGCAATTGACGATCACAGGTGGACCCAATAAAAAAAAGCCTTAGAGGAGAATTGCTTGTTTGCTTTAACCACTATAGCATATAATATGCCATAGCATATTATTTGCTCTACGCTACCATAACACGCAACCAATTTATATGCATCAGACGTAGTAAATATAGCGAGCCACAAACAAACGCACAAAATTTATTTAACAGCGTAATTAGAATTAGAATTAAATCGCCTGCACGGGAGAAGGATACCTGCAGAAGATGTCTCAGAGGCTGGTTCTGATTAGTTTGCATTGACTGCTGCTGCTGCAGCTGAATCTGCTGCAGCTGCTGCTGCTGCTGCTGCAGCTGCTGCTGCTGCAAACGCTGATGATGAAGCTGCTGCTGCTGCTGGGCGGCTGAAAAAACGGTGTCCCGATTAAGAAATTTCCTCTCAATCGATGCACCAAATAAATACACTGACGCGTTTAAAGACAATTAGAATAAGCGAGATCTCTATTCACCAAATGTCAAACTGACAAGGTTACAACACCAGAATACACTAACGCAACAATAGGCGTGCATCCGCAAGCTGGCATTAGTTCGATCAGAGTGAACGACAGAAAACGGAGCTAAGTAAGAATCCTATATGCTTTAAATAGACTCAGAATTTAATATTCGGTCAGTATTTAATAGTCAAATATCTAAAAGTAACAAGCTAATTATACAGCATTCTTACAAAATAGTTGCGCTCGGTCAAAACTGATTTAGCAGGCAATACTCTATTATGAGCTCTTATTTACTTTTATTTATTTAAAAACTATATTATTACGCTTATAATAGAGTTTTGCCCGCTCTATCAAGTCACATTATCTAATTTACTTCATGATAAGAAGATAATCAGAAATTGAATTACTCAATTTAGTTTGAAACATTTAAAGTGGAGGTTTCCGTTTGAATACAATTTTGTAGACTTACCCAAAAACTGTCGCTGCTGATCTGCAGCCATTGCTTGCTGAAACTGCTGCTGATGCATTAACAAATCCAAACATTCAAAATTATTAAGTGATTGCAAAATGAAGTCAAGCATTACAATTTCAAATCAATTCTGTTGTCAATAAAAATGCACAGCGCTGTGGCGAATCCACGAAGGGGAGGGTGATGGGGGCAACTGCCCCCCCCCCCAGAAATACTATCCCAAACGATGGTGGTTATGAAGCTCTTTACTTAATTTTTTTTGTTTTTTCTCGTTTGTGAAAAGAGAGCAGTCGCCTCCCCAAGAAAAACATCTGCATACACTGGCACAGATGTAATAAATATATTCGCGCTTGAATATAAGTCTAGGAGCAAAAGACTACTACACTACTACATAATGTACTGAATCCCAAGTAAATAATTGAAGTCATATGATTGCATTACAAGAAGCTTCAAAGATAGATGCAAAGAAAGAAAAATAAAAGAAGAAGTGACCATGTTGCTTCTTCCATGTTCGTCCATGCCCATAGCACCGCTGCCCTGCTGCAGCATTGGCTGCTGGCTGTGCTGCACCTGGCCCCCTGTCATCATCTGTGGGCCAGCAACAGGTCAACAACATCCACAGGACTCAGCAAATAGATAGCGACGGCTGTATAATTTCTCAGACTCCACGCAAAGTATGTATCTTACTAAACAAAGGTCAGTTACTTTAGTAGCTCACCAACATAACTTACGTAACGCAACAATCATAAGCACATAGTACTTTTTGCCATAAAATTCAATACGATGAAAGCTTAAGTTTAAGCGTAAACACGAGCGTAACTAAAAACTTTTGTCAAACGCTAATAAAATAAAACAATTAAAAAGAAGAATAACAAAACAGGTCAACAAATTGCTGCGAAAATTGCTAATTGCAAAGGGCTGATTGTTGATTCTACACTTCGTGTGTTAATAAAACGGCTAAAACTTAAAATTAAATTATAAAATCGTAATAATAATTAACCTCAATTTGTAATCATAACTTTCAGTACACACTGAAATTGCAAAGTAGAAATCTTACAGGAGTGGCCAGGCCAATAAGACTCGGCCCCCCAGGCTGCCCTGCGCCCATGCCCCCTCCACCCGATGCAGCCGAAGACATGGTCCCCCCCATGGGTGGTGAGACCTGGGTCACACAATCATCTTACTACATACAATCAACAATGACAAAAATATAACCCTGATAAAATACAAAGGAAATAGTGAAGATCATCCCTCGATCAACGATAGCAAAAGCAATGATAATTTAAATCATTTATTACAAGTAGGAATCATTCTAACAAGACTCGTAAACCAGATAATGGATTACAAGAGTGTCTTGTGAATTTTTGCATCAAAGTACATATTGGCTGAGTTTCTCCATCAAGTGTTAAAATTTAATCCGAGGTCATGACGTCAGCACACCCAATGAGCGAACTGAAAGCTTAATCAATGATTAATTTAACGCCATGTGATAGGTTATTTGGATATTAATCTTGGATTTAAATTTTAACACTTGATGAAACAACCCGGCAATTACATATTCGATACGAAGCTGTGAAAACAGTTTTTGACATTGACTATGTTTTTTGTAATATCAAATGATATTCTCAATTAAACAATGCTTTCATATTCTTTCACATTCATGTCAACATCACAATAATATGCATTGCATAGAAATGTACAAAACGATCTAAATCATTATGCAACAACACATTTTAACATCAATGTAGCAACAATTAAGTTCAATACTTCAAAACATTGTGGTCATAAATTAACGATAAAACTCATATTCATCAATCAAGTTCATAATACCCTTTCAATACGGTACCGTATATATTTCCTGATCAACATGCCCAGTAGTTTATGATGATCGGTGTCGGTGCACGACTTCCTTTATATAAATGAGAGCAATTTTGGAGAAAAAATAAATCTAATACCATGAATCGTGATCCAAATTTATTCGAGGGAGACAGCAAGAACATAATGCGATAGCTTTGTAACAAATCACACATCGAGGATCTTGCCTCCGATAGCTTTGTAACAAATCACACATCGAGGATCTTGCCTCACCAGACACCAACGATTCTACTTCAAGTATTTAATGCAACATGGTACTATCATCAACATGTCACCAACTAGTTAACTGTCGTAACCTAAACACACAAAACATATATTATGTGCGTGGTTAAGCCAGGAACCGTTACAATATGGGTCAAGAATTTCTAAACGTTTAGACCACACAAACTGCTGAGTGTTCAAAACTGTTAGTATCCAGCTCCAGTATTCAGTGAAGTTCACAACTGCACTACAAGTTACAAGCACGCACTCAAATTGTGAAGTCAATATCATACGTTGAAATTCTGAATTCATGAAAAAATCCTTGTTTCAAGAAAACCAAAGAATATGAACATAGTATATCTGAATATCTACACAACTTACAAAACACCATGTGGATATGGTGGCACAGCGCACATCAAAATCAAACGGGTATTTCAATATCAAATTTATAAAAAAACGTGCAAAAACAAAACGCAGAAGAGGCCTACTACTGGGCCATTATATGCTTACTTGTGTGCTCATACTTTATTCTAATTTTTTTCTGAACATCTTAAAAAGACAAACTACTGTTGAAATCGCAGCCAAAACACTCACCAATCTGTCAGCACTAAATCATATGTATTCTAGAAAACCAGTTTGCTGTCCGGACATCTACAATATGTTTTTCAACCTCAGTAGGTCCGAGTGATCCAACGTAACAAACCATCCACGCAATGTCACATAGTCCATACAAAATAAAACTGACAGGACTTGCAAAAATCAGGAGTAAATATCCTCTGGTGAGTGAAGACTTACCGGATCCATGAGATGGTACGGCACGAGGTGCGGCGCGGGGGGGAAGAGAGAATAGCCCTGGTAGCCATACATGAGCTGATGGACACCAACAACAAAGAGCATCAGAGAGTATTGCCAGGTATCCGCAACGAGCTTACGGCAAAGGGTGACAACAGAAGCGACCCAAGGCCATGTGTGGATGGATAGTAGGGAGCTGAGGGAAAGAAGAACTAAGATGCAAAAACCACCACCATCACTACAGCCACCGGTGTGCACTCGCACAAACTCGAAATGAATGGACCACAATGGAAACTTTGTTGGCGACACCATGGCATTGAGAGCAAGTAATCTTCGTCGATCAGCCATCAGAGTTGGCCCTATTTAGTAGTAACCACACTCCACAGGTCTTCGGTACGTCTACAGGCAGGCTTCAGCATGGCAGCCATGCTAGCAATAAAAGGAAGCAAGAAATTAAAAAAATCACCCGTAAATATCTCGTCTATGTCTCGCGTATCGAGCGAATGATACAATCAAGAGTAACAAAATAACTAACAGCAAAGACGCCAAGTCATAAATAACAATGCAAATGCGACGCCAATCTGGCAAATTCAGTATGCAACAGCGCAGTGATGTGCAAGAAACTGCTCCAGCAGAAAAGTGCATTAAAAAATCAGAATGAAAATATATGAATACTATTTACTTGGAACATCAGCAACTGCGCAACTAGGGAATTTTTGATAAATGCACTTTGAACGAGACACATTGGTTCATAGCCAACGACGTTTGAATCAAAACAGTGTCAAAACTATGCACACTGCAAACGCGCAAAACCACTTACAATCAAAACACGACGTTTGGTTACGGTACTCAAGACCTTACTGCCGATAGGTGTGGTAAAAACCAAATGAAGATTGGTTTACAAGGCAAGGGCCAGCAATCACAAGCTGCAACTGACGATAACAACAACAGAATGTAAATCCTATCCAATGCAAAGTAATGCATAATCCACCACCCTCAGGTGTGCATGCCGATTGTGAACTTACCCTTGAAGCTTGAGAAATTTAGGTTTCAGTTTAAAAATATAGAGTTGCATACATTTCAATCGAAAGTGGCATTGAAACGTTGCATTTATCGCAGGCATGGACAACACTTACATGATGAGAAAGGAGGAAAAAATGAAACGATTATTGCAGGTACTCTGCAGCGATTAACCACACACATGTACGATAGCAACAAATCTAAAAAAAATCCTGAAACTCCATATCAGCAACCACACTTTAAAGCTTAACCTTAGTAACCATTTCGTGCATAAATAAAAACATGCATCTCAAATGAATATCAAGATCTTGAAAAAGATCACTTTCAGTCGAACGGTTAGCCTAGCACCAATGACAGATATATTTTAAACTGATAACAGATATATTTTAAACTGATATGCCACATAAAATAAGAAAAGAGAATAAGATTCAACATAACGCTACCGTTGAGCATATTTCATTTACAAATAAACTTTGACCAATACTTTTAAGTTTACGCTATACGTTATGTATATGTTAAGTATACATGTACAATTGTACATGTATAATAATATATATGTATATATGTATATATAGATATTATATATATATAATATATCCAGACAATTGAGTTGTCTGATTAATTAACTATTTCCAAATAGCTCAAATTCAATACACCCTTTTCCTCACCGTTTTAAAAATAAAATGACAAAACAACAATCTAACCGGACACCACAGAGGCAGATATACATCTACAGCAGGTCTAATGTCTATGCTATATGCATATTGCATAATTGGACAATGTACGGTCTACATCCACTACACAAAATGATTCCATTACGATTTAATGACTATAGGGATACACAAATCACATGCGACACAAGAATAGCCAAACGCCTCAACCAGTAGTGCAGTAGTTAACACTTAACGAAGTTGCAAAAAATTCAAAAACTCCATCATTGTGTCGAATCTTAGACGTAACAATCTAAACAGCAACAAACAGGGTGATACTATGGGAAGAAAGCCTAGTGGAATGCATTCGACCCGCCTCCTTCTAAACAGTTCAATATACTATACATTACATGCACACCACAATCATATAACGAGCCCTGCCCATGAACCTATGCTAAGATGTTGTCAAACGAGCCAGATAAGGGCTCTCTAACCATTTTCAGCTACATGCTATATTTAGAACTATATTCAAAATTACAGAAATTTCTGAAAATTCACCACTAACACAACTTATACCCTGGCCTAAAAAAGATAGAACACACATTGGAAATCAAATATTTCTTGTAGCCTACAATTGAAGTTAGCACATTTTCTTTCACTCAAGTATCAGACATTGAGATCACAGAAACATTCTGTTGTACACAAATAAATTTGTTAAACATATCCATTTTCTATTCAGCATAATAACCACTAACTATATCTACACTAGTTAAGGAAGTCAAGCAACATTAAAGTCAAGTAATATTAACGAGTGCATAAAAAACAACTAAACCAATGGCAGTAATTACGCACATCAGAGTAGAACACAATCCAAATGCATCTCCCTCCAAGGGAGAACATCAAAACAACGCAAAATCTCAGAATGCCTGACAATAATGAATAAAATTAAGTTAAACATCTCTTGAGAGCTTCACTAATTAAACGGCTCGATTCAATCTACAAATTCGGATGTGACATTTATAGTTAAATAAGCAAACATTCAGCCCCAATGGGACTCTCCTGTATCTAGAAGCATTGCTGCATACCTGCTGGGGCTGAGAGCCGCCTGCGATGCCCTGCTGTGCTGCACTGAAGGCTCCCGCAGCACCGGCGGGGTTCTGCTGCTAACACAATCAAACAGTTTGTTAATACGGACTATCTTTGTGCATTGTCACTAGCTCACTGCAAGACGGCTAGGCATGGGCCTCAACTAAAATATATTCTTTCTGTCTATAGCTTTATGTTCAATCAGATCTATATAAATAAAGAGAAGATTCTGTGTGTCTATCTGTCTGTTTGACCGGGATGCATTTCCACAGTTTTACAGCTTTTCACTCGAAATTTTCACTACTGTGTCGGTGTGGGCATGGGACACCCAGTGGAGGGGTTCCATTTCCTTTTTTTTTTGGAGGGGCCCTCCATGGGGGGCCTCTGGCCCCCATGGGGGGCCCATGAGGCCAACCCAGAGGCCCCCCATGAGGGCCCATGAGGCCCCCCCAGAGGCCCCCCAGAGGCCCCCCATGGGGGCCAGAGGCTCCCCGGCCATACAAAAAAACGGAAAAATCCGCAAACATCCCCTCCACGATGTTGTTGATATCGAAAAAGAGTTTGCAGAGGGGCCCCAAAGGGGCCCCAAAGGGGTCCCGGGGCACCAAAGTGTTTTGCACACCACAGTTTTTCGCGATGCTGGTGTAGGTTCAACGTTGGCCATGAGTCCCTCTA
>JAQIWG010007894.1:0-11904 GCA_034695025.1 Chamaedrilus cognettii | reverse complement strand
AAGTAACAATCTTTCATGAGGCACTTTATCAAACGCCTTTTGAAAATCTAAATATATTACATCCACCGGTTTGCCCGTGAAGATACGTAGATCTTCATCTGTGAAGATACGCGGTCCCCGTTCAATAGCTCGTGCGCGTGGTGTATCGGATCATGTTGCTCGGAACTATGCTTTCAAACCGGCCCCGTCTGACTGGAGTCACGACAATCGACATGTATAGCAAGCAAGTTGTAAGTTTGAAAAAAGAATATACCGAGATTCTGTTCTCGACGAATGAAATACAAAATAACAGCTTGGATGTGAAACCTGACATTTTTTTCAATGCACATAAATTTTATGGGCAGCATCAATATCCATAATGGTAGGCATGATGCAATGGACACCAGCTGACAGGTTCTGATTATTAATAGAGGCATCAATTATGAGACGTAGAGAAGCCAAATTTATTCTAATTTAATTTATAATATTTACATGTATAATACAATATTAATATCAGCACCAAGAAAACTAAACGATAATAATGAAAAGTCGTGCAAGAAAGGAACCTCGTGTACGTCATGTCGTGTATTGAGTCACTCTTTTGGACTCTCACATAAGTATAGAAAAAATTACATAGTAAAATAAATAGAAAAGTGAAGGATGGTGAAAATAAAGTCGTCAGTTCGGGCCGTCGCTCAGTTTCTATTGCCGCGGTACCCTTACGTCAACGCGCTCACCCTCCTGCTCCTTCTCGCCGAGCGCGCCAACAGGGAAACGTACGCACTCTGCTCTCACTTATACTATAGTAATTATACACAGACCTACATTCTGTACTCTGTGGATGCTCTACCGGTAACCGGTTGACTGTTGTCAGAAACTTCTAAGCTGCGGTACTATAAACAATGTATTGCTTAATTTTGCTAGACGTTCATGTAGTATACCATGAACGAAGATGTAAGAAAAGAAGAAAAGAAAAAGATGTAGTAGATAAGACAAGTACGGTAGATAAAGGAGATAAGAGGAGAGTATAAGTACTAATGCAATATTACAGCAATGATTGCAGCTCAAGTAGATTATTTGGTGATCATGTACTTTAGAGGACTAAAATCGTATAATGTTTAGTTCGCTTAAATAATCGTCCCTTTATAGTAAAATGGGGTCGAGGAGTCCGAATCTGCAATCAGATTTTTACAATTCCGCTCGGTTCCCCCCAAAAAATGCATAAATTCTACCATATCTTCAAGATTTCTCATGCATTCGAAGCCCAATGTCCGCCATTTTCTTTTTTGTTTGTATTTTTTTTAAACAAGAGAACTACTTCTTTTAAATTTCAATTTTTAGCATGCGCAGTGCTAAAATTTTAATAGTTTATGACAAAATTCACTTCAGTCACTTTGTCGTCACTTTTTAATGAATCGTCTGATCACACTGTACATGACAAATTTTGTCTTAATATTTTCCCCCATGTTTCTGGAACGTGCGTCCTAGAAAGAAACACCATTGCGAGTGGAGCGCAGTTAGCCAAGTTAACGTAAACAGAAAACAACGTGGCAGGATGCATGAGAAATCTTGAAGAAATGGTAGAATTTGTGCATTTTGGGGGGAACCAAGTGGAATTTTAAAAATCTGATTGCAGATTCGGACTCCCCGACCCCATTTTACTATAAAGGGATGATTGTTTAAGCGAATTAAACATTATACGATTTTAGTCCGCTAAAGTACAAGATCATTGATTATTTCCGATTGTCCTCTACCACACTCACCAATGATAGAGACACGTGAGACCATAAATTTAACTCCTAGGAGCACGCATTTGTCCGCGAATACAGGTAGCTAGCTACCTGTTGCTGAGATAGGGAAGTTATTACTCGTGAGTGTTGTAGAGGCTGACTGGTTTCCTTTGGTTTTCATGCTTTCAGTCGGCCGCCATTTGAAGCGTGGTGGATCTATGCGTATGTGGGCCTGCTGTTTCTATGTGGGATCTGCATGGGAGTGAGACCCTTGCGTCAGACTGCTGCCGTCATTCACGCCGTTCAACTGATGGCAGCAGCAGGCCTCGTCTACTCTACCGACACTCTCAACTACAGATACTGGGTCAAAGTGCGTCTGAGTTCATTTATGATTCAAACGTTGAAGTTTGAGATGATGTTTGGGTTCAAATTCTGACTTTATTCAATTAATTGAGCATTTCTTTATCGCAAAAATAAATTAAAATTATAAAATATTAATTTCTTCTATTGAATCACTTGGGTTACGGAACTGGTGCAAGTGATTGAATTGGGCTAACTTAATAATTCAATGCCTTTTTCACTACTTTTATCATGCGAATCAGTCAAAATAGCAAAAAAGTGGAGGGCGAAGGGCTGTTGAGCAAATTGCTCAACAGCCCTTTGCTCCCATGTTGTGTGATAAAAGATGACCTGCCATAGGGTGTTTTTATAAAGTTGTTAATATAAAATTTTAAAATGTCATAGTTAATGTTCTGCACTGAATGTTCTGCACTTATTTCTGCGCAGTTACGCATGGCGCATCGGATGCTCGGGGTCGCCGGTTTCTACGTCCTCTTTTCATACTTCCTGTCACCCAAACCGCGCCGCTCCAAGCTCCTGCGCATGCTCGGCCACGCTCTTGTTGGCGCATACATCCTCGCTGCGGCCTACACGCTGCTCCAGAGCCCCGAGGACAAGGACACCTTTCTTGCATTTGTGCCCGGAGGTCGTCCAGCGCTGTTTGTCTACGCGACGCTCCTCGCGACAATCGGGATTTGCTACCTCCCCGGCCAGTTTGTGTACGACGTGACTCACGCGCTCATCGTGCTGGTCGCCGCGAGCACCATGCTGATCGACGTCAGGATGGACTATTGGACGCGGCGGCGCGGAATGGACTACTGGAACCAGATACGGCTGATGTCGGATAACGTCGCGATCGTCATCGGCGCTTTGATGTATCTGACGAGCACAAAGAAAAAGGAATTGAAGGAGGAAAAAGTGGACTGATGTTGCTTTGAATTCTTGACTATTTTATCTTGACTACTCAGGCTTTTTTGAATAAGAATTCCGGTTCATTGATAATTTGTATAGAAGTTGAGACGGTTTTGAAGAATGTTGGGAACAGAACGGTCGGTTGAAAACGACAGGATTCTTAATTTGAAGTGAGAATTATTTAATTACTTTATGCATGCTTTCAATTTCAGGAGCTCAATTCTGAATCAAAGTCTATGCATAGACTGCAGTTTGTGATGTGAAATGGCTAGTAAGTTGATGTATTCAAATATTTTTGTCTAAGTCAGTTGTTATTTAAAAATACAAAGAATATCGTATTTTAACAGTGCAGAAAAGGCACTTTTGTTTTAAATCACTAGGTTTTTAATTTGAAACTAAATGTGTACGGAACTAAACGTTCTTTTAGTTTTGCTTTGGCTGTGAAAATTTGGTATTCTTTGCCTAATATCTTTTGCTGCATTTTCTATGTTATAAAATGTTCCTTCATTAATGCTCTGGCGTTGAAAATTTTAAAATGATTTTATTCTAATATTTTTTGTTGCAATTTCTATGTTTAAAAGAAATTGATGATACAACAATTGTAATTGATGAGATACGGTACGCGTTTAAAATATTATATAAGAATACGCAAAGACAAAATATATTTCAGTCGTTGGATAAATTTGATGAAATTAACGGAGCCTTATATTCTGAACAAAAGCGCACCTAGAGTTTAAAATGGCATTCGTTGGTAGCCACTATATTGTTGGGTCCTGTTCTTGGCCTGCCGTGAAGCGTTAACAGGCAGGCTGTGTAGACTCTTTGGGACGACTCTTAACACAATGATGTCAGAAATTGTTGAAGTGCTAGGAAATTTATTTAACATTCATACCATGCATTCATTGCCGTTGGTTCAAATACTGACCAAGCATGCTAGGAATGTGCAGCAGTGCAAATCATGTTGTGTTCAATGCACCATGCTTTATCCACAAGTATTACAAATGACTGTATTTTTGTAATGTAGACATTGGCCTAAATTTCCTGTTTTGCTGTTTTTGTTTTTCAAATGTAAATTGCAGAAATTGTATATTGTTTTTCAAATATGATGTAATTTAATATTGATATAAGTAAGATATAATGTCAAGAACTGCCAACACCGAGCTGTTTTATTCCGTTGAATTGAAGCGAATAATTAAATTTAGAGTAAAGCTGTTGTTTAATGACTTCTCACGAGCCTACATGTATGTAGTTATACATGTTACACAGTTAAATTATATCAGTTTCTGCTCGCGCAAAGCGACAAACGTATTATTTAAGCAGTAGGCTCAGTGCTGAATTAGAGTTGCCTTCTCACAATAATAATTCATCTGCATTATTTTGACCGTTTGACACAAAAATAATTAAATAATTACTAATATGCCATCATTGCCAGCAGCCATAATCAACGGTCAAAAAACTGTAAGTGCTGATATGGCCCAATTTTGAGAAGGGCGCTTTGTAACGCCAGTAGAGGCGACCCCGATAAGAACTGCTTCATTAACATAAGGGCACACGCAACAAGCCCTTGCACCAAGTCTTACAAACGATCAAGCACTCGAGGCTTGTACGCCTACATGTAGGCTACACTGTACTAGGCCTATAATTATAAATCTACCCGCTGAGGCTATTTGACTGTATTGTAAGCCTAGGCCTACACAGACTGCATGGACACGCACTGCTGAAATGAGGCTGCGTGTAGCCGACACAACGGCCGTGATGTCATGGTGATACGTGCAACAACAGCAGGCGTACTGCGCTCGCGTGAGCTGCAGCAGCAGAGTGCTGGCTAGCATACATGTGTACAAGTAGGCTGCACGCATGAACGCAGTGCCTAACTAGGGTAATACCGTAGTAAGGCCTCTTGAAGGAAGCTTGCTACTACATGTAGTTTTCTTATGACGCGCTCCAGGTTAGCCAGAAGCGACTGCGGACATTAAGGCACACTTAATTTGACACTTAGGCGTATAGGCATAGCCTACAATGTCACGCTGGGCATCTGAAGTTAAACTCCATCGGTGACGACGGATATTTAGAGCTAGGCCTATATTAGGAGAATTTCCTGAATTTGACTTCGACGCTAAGTCGGAAGTCAAATTTAGTAAATTACAAGTTGCTTGAATCGTTATCGTGCACTATAAAAATCCAATTTCTATTATCAAAACGCAATATCAATATCAAAAGCATTCAAATTTTTCTATTCTAATTTCTAAGAAATCCAATTCTCTAGAAGATCGAGGCACTACATGTATTAGCCTATAATTATTATCATTAAAGAGTCGAGACATCATCAAACGAAAATTTTGCGTGAGATGCGTCGCATGTGATCCCTTCCCAAGGCTACAGGTCCGCAGCTCTTCTTCAAGTTGATCTGTGTCCTGAAGAACACCCGTCCTCTAGTAGCGGATCAAGGACCGATAAACTCTCAAGATGGCGGTGACGGGAAGGACCCATGACGCGATGAAGAAGAAGTACGAGAAGCACCTGGAGACAGCGGAAGACCCTATCGAGATCCTGAGGGCTCACTGTCTGTCCAGGGGCGCGTCCGGTATCAAGGGACTCGGAATGTGAGTGGCGTCTGGATGATTGGTCTGGATTTGCAATAAGTGTAGTATGCTTATGGCTTACTTTGTGTTAACCTGTTATTAACTCCTAGTCGGATAATTTAGTTAAAATGCCTTTTTGCGACTTTGCGACCCTGCGACTTTGCAACTTGCGCCTACGATTTTGCGACCCCTAGTCGGATATTTGAGTTAAAATGCGTTATCAAGATGGCGCTATTTTGAAGTTTTTCATCATTTTTCTTCACTATAATGCAACAAAACCTGATGTATTACTTTGTTTCAATTACTATTTATTATTTAATAAAATTTCTAGTGTTTGTAAATTTTATGTCATTGCTAGTATATTTTCTAAAATCTGCATGCCACATACAATATTCATTTAGGTTGTTATTATAGTAAGCCTACATGTATGAGAATTAGGTGTAGGCCTAATGCTAGTCTGTTGTTATAGTCTGAAGTAGCCAGGCAGTGCCAGGCAGTGACATTAGGAACAGAATCAACGACTGCCAGTCTGCCACGCATGTTTCAACCTGCAGACAAGTTCATGATTCGATCGATGGCAGCACATTGTTCACAGTCTTGTCAACGCTCATTGCTACAGTCGTGTGATTCAGAGGCCCGCACGAAGGAGGCAAAGGGTGCAATTAAATGTTCCACCCTCAGGAAAAGCTATGAGATGCAGCGCCACCGAAGTGAACAGCTACTTTGCCCTTCTAAGCCTTTTATAAGCGCCAAGGAAAAATGTTTATAAGGCGGACAAAGTCCCCCAAGAAAATGTTACTTGCTCCCTCAATTTTCTGTTAAAGATTTTTTGTATAAAAAAGCATCTAAAATAGTTTTTGTTTGATCCGCTCGCGAGGTATAGGCAATGTTACAAAACATCGAACATTTTCAGATATTTCATCATAAATTTACATCGCACATTAGAGATATCTACATTGTGCTTGGAGGGTTGTTAATCCTTCCGAATGCGAGCGGGTAAATAATTATTGTTTCACGAGCGAGAAATAAATTTGAAAGTATTTCTTCCCCCTCCCCTCGTCCACTAAATGGAGGTTCAGATTTAAAAGTGAAAAACTTATAATATGTCCCCCAATAACCTGTGCGAGCACGAAAATTGGATGAAAAACGAGAATGAAGGTGAATGACGACGAAAACGCAACAAGATTAATGTGTTTATGCTACTTCGATGTTTCAGCGCATTTCGGATAAGAGATGAAGACGGAACAGGAATGTTAACTCAACCTGAGTTCGCCAAATTCATCCGAGAGTACGGAGTTGTGCTGGATCCAAGTAAAACTCAGGAGCTGTACAAAAGATTTGACTGCGACAACAATGGGACGATTGATTTCGATGAATTTCTAAAAGCGCTGAGGGTAATATTGATCCAATAATCTGTAAGAAATTGTAGAAATATGTTACAGCCTGCTAATTAGCCTAATCACCCTGCTAATTTATCACCCAGCTCTTTTGGTGCCTTAAATGGCCTAATAATAGCTTATACTTAACCGCTTCTAAATCTGCCTATTTATGAGGTGCATCGTTAATGAAGATTTACTAGATTTTCTTCGAAAATTGACTAAATTTTGCTTTCTTAATATCATCTTAACATCCTAACTGCCGGTTGCTCGACGCCGATTTGATGTGCGACTTAGTTTTGTGGTCCGAATTGATCAATCGAATTATTCGATACAATTCTCTCAGAGATTTTCATTGGTTAAATTTGACTATAAAATTAAATCGCACTTCAAATCGAGGTTGAGCAACCGGCAGTAAGAAATTGAAGTTAAGGTGTCAGCTAAGCATGAAGACCCGACTTCTATATAGTTTAGCCTTTCATTCTCGGATGAGTACAATTAACCACAGTGATACCACTGCTTGGAAAATATTACGCGATGTGGGGACACAAAAATGACTGAGGGATTTGATTTTTTTTCGCTATTTATCAATTTCTTCGATTTGTTTTTTATAGAGATACCCATAATCTAGGGATTTCTGGGTGGGTCCAGTGATAACACTGATTTACCTGTTTGCGTTGTTGCAGCCGCCCATGTCGGGCGCTCGTCGCAACCTCATCAATCTCGCCTTCAAGAAGCTCGACAGGGACAACGATGGCATCATCACGATCCAGGACCTGAAGGGTGTCTACAAGGTGGACAAGCATCCCAAGTACCTCAGCGGCGAGATGACTGAGGATGAGTGTCTCGAGAAGTTCCTCGACAACTTTGAGATATCTGGTCACGCTGAAGGAAAGGTTTGACAACTTTGAGACATCTGGTCACGCTGAAGGAAAGATTTGTTTTGAGAGCATTTACCTTGTCACGGAATGCGTCGATTGTAAAAATTTGTCAAAATTGCGATTAAAGATTCATAATATTATATATTTTATATGCGCCTTCTTCTAATGAAAATTGAAAATAGATCTAGCTTGTATAGCTGTGACTCTGGCATTTTCAAAGCCATTGATCATATCGGCCTGCTATCAGAGCAAAGAACTGCTATCAGAACAATGCGGGTTATTTTAGTAATCTAATTTATGCCTCCACAGCACTTCGATTCCGTACAACAACAAAAAATTGCAATAAAATTGATGACACTCATCAGTGAAAATGAAACATGGTGTATTAAATGGAACTGTTCTATAATGAATTGAAATATTGTCTTTTAGTTTATGGCTAGCGACGACTCATTTGAGAATAATTATTCTTGACCAAAGCGTTTAAGAACAATCCAGTGGTAGCAGGTTGTATAGTTACTGCAATGATTAATGGCGTCACGGTCACTATTTTCAGGTTACCCCCGACGAGTTTTTGAACTACTACGCCGGAGTGAGCGCTTCTATCGACAGCGACCCTTACTTCGATCTCATGATGAGACATGCCTGGAAGCTGTAGCATTGGCCCTTACTTCGAACTTATGATGAGGCATGCCTGGAAGCTGTCGCCGCGCACCACCTTTGATCACCATGTCCACGACCGTAGGCTTAACTTTATTTAGGCGAAGGGGATTTGACTTTGGACGCGGCAGCTGAACTCACGGAGGGGGGGGCGGTGCTGACGTACATTGCCATACTTACCAGTTACCAGTGCGTGTCCTTCTGTGACAGTTCTACGTCCTCATCTAACAATAAGTTGGAAAATGACAAAAAAAATGCTGGGGGAGGGTATGGGCTTTTTAGCAAAAACCGAGTATGTCAAGACAACAAAATTATTTTACTTCCTAGTCGTAGGGGGAATTTTGATCCTCAAACCCCTCCCAGTCTACGCTCTTGCCTATGTCTTTTCTTAAAGTCAATACTCAAGCGCGTGAGAGTAAGTTAAAAGTACCCCAAACTGTCATTGTCTTAGTATGTGTTTTTATAATGTGAATTTCATGTCAAATGTTCATTTTTGCGAGCGCGCTTGGTGACAATAATGATCGCTGGCAGATGCAGACCTATAAATAATGTGAATTAAACCTTTAAATTTTCTATTGCATTAGGCTAATTCTTTTACGAAAAGTTACCGAAAGAGCTGGATAAAATTGTTTTGTAGTTTGTCCTCAATGTTAGAGTGAGGCAAATGTTTGTTGATGTAAACGTGCGGACCGTGTCATAACGTGCGGGCATATTTTAACTCGTTTTATTCTTTGCAGCTGGCTTATTGTTCTTCGATAAGTAGGCAAAGATTGCATTAATTATCGTTGTATAAGTAATGCTCTTTTAAATTTGTGTTTATATAGTGTTTATTTCATCAAATAAATGATAGATACATATGCAGGCACAATACACAGCGAACTACAGGACAAACAAGAGAAGAAGAAAAACATATAGAAAATAAATAAAATTAAATTCTAGAAAATCGTTAATCCACAATTTACGTTCAAGACATCATCATAATTTCATTTTCTAAATACTTAAACATTTTGCGTTTAATTTCCCAAATATTGTCCTTTTGTACTATGGAGTATTTACAGATTATTCCGAGCATGTCATCTTTTCGATTACATCTTCATGATTACGGCAGCATATCGCCCAATGGCCGACCAATGTACTATGACACATCTCAAACTAAATTTTATTCGTAATATTGAAGAATATGGGCACGCTACAGTAGCTAGGCGTGCTAAAGCTACTACAGCATCAAACTGTGTTCTTGAATGACTGCCAGAATACTTGGCGTAAATTCTGTTAAACTTTTGATACTTTTAACGAATAATTTATGTAGGCCTACCGTTGGCCTAATTGACTATCCGCCAGCATTACAACACGATAATAATTATGTAAAAAAAAGCCCCTAAGCTTATTTGATTTTTTGGAACGTGTTGTATGCTGCACGGCATCTTTATTATCTTCAACATTTCTTATTTCTGTGTTTTTGGACTATTTTGTGTTTGCATAATAATCGTAAAGCATCTTTCCACCGTATAACTCTTGTCAATTGTTGAGCTAGGGCTACTTTTTTATATTGTGTCGTAGGCCTATAATGTGACGAAGTCAAAACTATGTTTGAATCTGTAAATGAATGAGAGTTTTATGCGCAGGATGTATGAATTTAGTTTGCATCATATCATACACTACAGTATGTTAATATTTTACGAAATAAATTTGATTCTTAAATTATTTTTATGACTTTCCAAATATGCGACTTTTGCACTTCAGTTAGTAAATATATTTGTGGCCACTAATAGACCCAATATATAATGCATTACAGCCCCGCTAATACAATAGCCTACATGTATAAGTTCACTCATGTATGGAAACTCCTTTTTGATTTAAAATTAGCCAAATGATTATTCTGTAAGCAGAGGCCACTGCGTTGCTCGGGGTTTAATGAACTCTTTTTTACACTCTTAAAAAATGAGACTCACAATGTCATAAATCGTCCGTGTGTCTGTTTATTTTAGAGGCTTCAACCCCCCCCCTCCCCCCCAAACAATATTTAATGCCACCATGCGGATAGAGAAACGCTCCGTTTCCATGGCACCCGCTCCGATCGCGTTCTGTCGCGTCGCCTGGACGCACCGCACAGGCTCGGAACTGTCGCGGCGTAATGGCGGAGCGGTGCGGCAGAGTGATCGATTCTTCCTGGAATAGGCTACGTCTGTAGAATGGCGCCTGCTGCTGATGGACTGGTCAACACGTGAACTAAAATTGACGGCATCACGTCATTAATCGGATGGCATCGCGTGTCTACAATAGCTGTGGTTTAATGACGCTAGCGCTCGGCTTCGCGGTGTAATTAAACATGGTAATTATTAGGCATAGGCTGCACAGCGATGCGATATTTATTCGGCAGATTTCGTACGCGTAACATAACGATTGGCGACAAGACGTATAACGATTAGGCCAGCCTATGTATTGCCCCATGTAGGCTAAGACGGACAGAGTTAGGCTGCGTCAGTGATCCATGCTGATACGATCGAGAGGCCTATTTCGCGTAAGGCTCGATTAGTATGCGTGAACTTCCAGCGCAGAACGCCGTATACAATGACGTGTTGCGACACGCACACGGACGCAGTTATCTACGCATATGTACTGTTGCTAACGCCCATATTGTCGTGTTCGATAAGCCCTATAGGCCTAGTAACTTTACGCCTCTGGTAGCCTACCTCGCTTCTTAAATAAATATTGACTGCAGTCATGGACTGATATGGAAGCCTAGGCTTGATCCGCGAGATTTTGTTTCTTTTTTGGGGGGCGGGAGGGGGGAGGAGATAGACCTATTAAAAATCTCACGAGTGTGGCTCTCATCCGATTAACTATAACGCGACTTAGCCACATATTCTAGAACTCGTGTGAACTTTTGGAGAAAAAAAAGGAAAATCCTTTCGGACCCCCTTAGGAACATGCGAACACTGGGGGCGTACACCCCCCTGTGCTACCAGCGCTTCCTGGAGGTGGTGTACCGACACGACGCGCCCCTGCCCCAATATCTGCTGAGGCTATGGTCAACTGCAGCGCGGGCAGTTCCGAATATGATCGGTTAGTCACTGAGACGTGACATAAGAGGGTGCTCGACCCATCATGGTTCACATGATGGGTGCTATTATACGCTACTGACACACCTGAGATGGTCGAAGAAATTCTTTACACTGACAGATAGGCTAGTAATGTTGTGCTCGGCAAACGCAGCGGCATATATAGCATTACTTGCATTAATTAGGCACAGTGCTTTTATCAGATGCTAAGCTCGATCATGTGGGAGAGGCATTAAGTGGCAACACTTCGATGATCGGCTTGTGCAAGCTACGAAGCAAATCTACCAACCACTAGAATTCGGCCGATAGCAATGTATGTATGTATGTATGTATATTGCACTTTTAACGCACCAAGAATATGTCATGCAAACGGAGATGGAAAAACA
>JAQIWG010007893.1:0-11905 GCA_034695025.1 Chamaedrilus cognettii | reverse complement strand
AGCCAGGTGGGGTTCCCCTCTGTGTTTCCCCTCAGTATTTCTTAACCCGGGCAACGCCGGGTACCCCAGCTAGTTTCCTATATACTTATTATATCACATTTTTTACAAGGATGGGCTCAGGGGGGTTGAGATATCATTGGGGGAGGGTCAAAGCCCGATCCCTCTGGCTTTTATTGCACAGCAGCCAGAGGGAGGGTGAGGTTTCCATTGGGGGATTTAACCCCCTCCCATATCGCCCCCGGAAAATTCGACCCTGCTTAAAATGAATTGTGGTTTGAGGTCGGAGCTTGGCCCGTTGCAGCAGACTCAGTCGATGGCAGCTGATGAAGCTTTCTTCGTGTTTTCAATTATTCCCGGATGATCGTTGTGCAAGCACGATCGTTGATGTGGCCGCTAAACTGATTGTTTACAAGGGAGCAAATACACTCTAAAAGTTGGAGAGGTCGGGGTCAGATTGGGATCGAATTTTATACACGTGTAGAAAAGCGCTTAAAATGAAGAGGTCCTCCGAAAATTGGGGGGGGGAGTCGGGGTTAAATTTTATATAGGAAAACGCTGTAAAATGAAGAGATCGTTCCAAAAGTTGGGGAGGTCATGATCCCCCCCTTAGACCTCCCCGGTGGTTGCCCCTTGGTAGCCTATTCCGTGCGATGTACGTTAAACAGCGGTGTATGCAACCAAGGGACCTAGAATGGGATCGGTGCGGCGCGAAAGTAGACGATCGGCAAATTTCTATCGCGGCCACTCCACTGCGGCAATATTGGTTTGGCTGTTGTGTCTTGTGGTGCCGTCCTGTATGGGTACGCCGCGATCGTTGTCTGCCGCTGCCTATCGAGCGTGAAGTAACGCTGCACATTTAGAAATTGACAAACGTTTTTTATACTAAGCGAGACATGCATGAAAATTGCTAATTTTCATTGCTAAACCATGCAGCAATTTAAATATTTAATGTGTCAACTAGACGTTCCACTCTTTCCGGCAATTACAGCTAATCGCTGTTGATAGTTAGAAACAGTGAAGAAACCATCAATGTAGAAACCGTGCACCCATGAAGAAAAGTCCGATGTGAAAAATCACCGGTGAAGAAACCTCCGGTGAAGAAACCTCCGGTGAAGAAACCTCCGGTGAAGAAACAAATCTCAAGCGAAGAACCCTTCAGTGAAGAAACCTCCGGTGAAGAAACCTCCGGCGAAGACACCTCCGGTGAAGAAACAAAGGTCCGCGCACCACCGGCCATGGTAGCGGACACGACTAAGCCTGCAGCACACGCAGACCAGTCCTCTCCCCGCCTCCAACATTCCATCTCCGGCATTCTGCACAGTCATGGCGTGGTGACGGGAGCCCCGCTGTACCGGCACCACACTGTCTCCGGGGCCTTATCCAGTCAGCACAGCGTCAATGGAGCATTCTCCCGCCATCACACCATCAGCGGGGACCTCTCCTGCTACAGTCACAGCAGGTAGGCTCAGGGTTTCCGTCAAGCTTTTTTATTCCGGCGTCCTGACGCCAGGACCCAGGAGATTCGTCGTCTGTAGACGCCAGGACATTTTTGGCGTCGCAGCCATGAGAGTATACAAAGCAGAGGCTATCATATTATACTGTATAATTCAATTACAGCTGGGCCGAGACCTTTGAAACGGGCGTCTCGTGACGCCGGGTATCTAGCAACCCAGTAGCATTTCTTCATTGAATTATTTCCTCAAAATATTACTTGTCGCCATCTAATAATTTGTTTGGGCCTATAAGCTAGCAAGCCTATAGAAATGCAAGGCTTGACGTTGTCGCATGAACAGAGAATCAAAGCAAAGTGGCGGATAACGCAGTACAGGCTATTCGGGTATAGGCTCTGGCTCTGGCTGCAGCAGCGTGGCGCGGGCAGCGGTGTCCATCCAGCATGTGGTCAGCGGTCTCGTCGTGTCCGCGGCAGACCCTAACGGGGGCTCGACGAGTCACGCCGCTTCCTTCTCCTCCATCGTCACGATCGGATCGTGCGACTCGCTCCAGGGCCGCGCCTCTCAGCCACCGCCGCCGGGCAACGAAACGGACGGCGATAAAAGTGCGGAGAAGTTAACGGCGCGAGATAAGGATGACGAAGGCATGTATAAGTTTTGTGATTTAAATTTATAGCGCGGGTGAAATTTTCTACTGGGCTGATGTAACTATGAATATATGCGTGTTATGTGAGCTTATATAATAACTAGCAATGGGGCCTATCCTATGACGGTTATATTAAACCCCTTAACACCATGCCCCCCCCTTCCCCCCGTTACCCTCTTTTCCCCCACCTGCAGCACTCCTTCTACAGCACTTTTTCCCGTCGTGAACTTGCGACCAGGGGGGGGGGGGAGGGGGGAAATGAAAAATGAAAAAAGGAAAAAAAATGCACAGTCTTTTAAAAATGTAAGCGAGCGAGTTGGAGATGTTGGATCTGCACAGTGGTGAGAGAGAAATGAAGGGAATAAATAAGACTATCTTCAGCGGCAATGGTTGCAGATGACCTTGAAGGTCATTTCCAGGCCTACTTTTTGGAGCGCCGTGTCATGGCCGAGGTCATTTCTAGGACGCTGCACACTTCTCGACATTTTTGAGCTGCGGGTTTCTCCTTCATTTAATTCGTGAAGCGCACATTCCAGCTGGATCCACCATAACACCCACGCTAGCATCACAGTACAGATGACTCTGGATCTGATTCGCCAGGTCGCAGGACTAGTAGGATATGACAGTCGCCCAAGCTACAACGTTTCGATGTTCTTTTTTTGGAATGCACGCATTTTTGTACAAAATTATCCATCGCATGCCCGCCGCAAGTTCAATTTTTGCCCTGTTGTTGGTGTTCTACAGAGCGCGACGCGACGGCCTGTTGTGCGGAGAATGTGCGCGGTGCGCGCACGTGCGCCAGTTGCTTGTTGCAGTGCTACGGCGAGGCGCGCGCTGCGCACACACGTGCGCCCTACCGGGAGTATGCGCGGCGCGCGCTCAGCGTGCAGACGCTGCGGCGCGCACTCCCCATCACCAACTGGCTGCCAAAGTACAGGTACCACTGCATCTCTGTGAAAATTTCATAAGTTAATCGTTGACAATGGATCTAGTGTCGATTTCGTGTTCAAGGGCACATTTGATTCAATGCCAGAATGACATCACAGGCATTTCAGATCGTGTCTCTGCACCTGCACCATGTCACTCGCCACGCCCACATCGAATGTAGAGTGTTTTATTGTAAATCTAATTGTTACATGAACTTTGATTGGTGCATCAGGTGACAGTTCTAATTCTGGACCAATAATCGAGCAATTTAGTTACTTATAGTCATTAGTCAGTTGTTGCATTTAGTATGCTATTACGCTAATTTTGGATGGGCGGAGTCAGGCTCCAGGATCAATTGTTTTGATTGGCTCTTGCAGGGTTGTGAAGGAGTCAATTAACGCATAATGATGTTGACCGGCTATTGAATCGTGAATGTGGTCGTCAACTTCAACTTAAACTTCTCTACTGCACTCCACCCTAATGGATGATTATTTGCAGGGCTGAGGAAATTAAGCACCTTTGCCAAGGGTGCACAAAGTGACTCAAAATCTTTTTCCGCAGCCGGGGTTCGAACCGACTCTCTGCCACACTCGCAATCCGAAGTCTGCGACTTACACCACTCAGCCACAACTCTTTTTCGTGCCTGTCAGTCTACAGTCTGATTGTTCATCAACATGTCAAATTTCTTATTTCCATTATGTTTTGTTTTTAGAAAGCACGAGATCAATGCATATGAAATTTGTAGATGGATGTACAAAAGATTCTCAAGTTATCGTATTATACAACACTGTCCAATAGCCGTACCCACCATTGCGAGTTAACCTCGAGTTGGTCAATCGGCGAGTTGAGAATGACCGTTGTCAATCTCCTATGCCTGGCGTGACGTCACTCAATCCGCCGATTGAGCCAACTCGAGGTTAACTCCCAATGGTGAATACCAATATGAGTGACGTCACACTAGGCACAGGAGATTGACAACGGTCACTTTCAACTAGCCGATTGACCAACTCGAGGTTAACTCGCAATGGTGGGTACGGATATATGCATTGGAAATCAATCCTTTTGCATTTTAAAATATTATTCTGTTGGTTTTATAGCGTTGTTAGCCTGCATTTGCAAGTACGTTAAAAAAACTCAAGCAGAATATAAGCCTGCATGTTTAAGAAACATATTACTACAAATAATACAGAATTTTTAGTAATTTTATGCTTTGGAGTTTCTATAAACTTCTGTTGTTTCATGTATTTTATTTTGTGTTTCTTGTGACAAAAGCTTGTTAGATCTGAAGGGTGACTTTATATCCGGTATGACTGCTGGTCTGATGAACCTGTCTCAAGGCATCGCGTACGCCAAGGTGGCTCAACTTCCATCACAGGTTTCGGCTTCATTCATTCTTAATATTCATTCATTTCAAATTATATTGTTTACTCAATTTTCAAATTTCAATTAAACACATCTTAAACAATGCATATGAATATTGTTGTTCTGGTTGTTAACAGACGCGCTCATAACGTAGATGGTACGCGTCTCCTATGTGAATCTTGTCAGGTATTTGTTTTAGAGCATGCCTAAGGGATTTCCACCCACAGCTCGCCGCTGGCAGCCGATTTCGTTACCAACGACACCAGACCCGTTTATAGTCCCGCTCTGGTTCGAAGACTTTGACAAGCCGAGAAATTTAATTCTCTGTATACCTAGAGCGGGGATAGAATCCTGGACCTCTAGAAGTCTCTTTCATTTTTATCATTTTTCTTCGCTTTTTTTCTCTTTATGCATGCTCTGTAAATAATTATTTAAGCTTCTTGCTCACAACGAATGAATAAGCATTGTATTTTTGGTTGTTTTCAGTGCGAACTCAACAATTCTTCTTTGGGTGTTTGATCTATATCTATATAATTTTCGTCCGCGTTGAAATCCAGCCCCTGTTCAATACTGAGAGCACTCTATGACTTAGCAGTCCACAACGAACTGATGCGTCTAGCCGACTACTGTAGCGTACCTTTGCAATCGTTGGTGCAGAATGCTGAAGCTATTGTCGACGATCGCTTTATTAATCCAGTTACATGTAATTCAATTGCCTAATGCAACTTATGCTAGTTTGATATTGTGTGTCTTTGCATCACACGTGCTAATCTACAACTCTGCTTGCGTGACTGTGCTCTAACGAGCTAGATATCTTCCTTAGTTATTCATTCTTTATTTATTTTGTTTTTATTTAGTTAATTATTTAGTTATTTATTTGGCTATTATTTCGTTTTTTTGTTGTTTCTGTACTGTGTCTGTTTGCTGCCTTGATCGTGAATAAAGATCAGATCTATCCTACTCTAGTTTTGCTTGATGACATGTTTCATCTGCCCATGAACACTCTACTCTTGCTTCATGACTTGTTACATCTGCATCCACAGTGCGTCCTCTACTCTTACCTCATGACTTGTTTGGCCTGTATTCTATCCACAGTACGGGCTCTACTCGTGCTTCATGGGGTGTTTCGTCTACGTCCTGTGCGGTACTGCCAAAGACGTCAGTGTAGGACCGTCCTCCACCACCTCCCTCCTCATCTCGCAGTTCGCTGCCTCGCCGCTAGATGGGGACGCGACCTATGCTATCGTCCTCTGCTTCATGAGCGGGGTCATACAGCTGACCATGTCCGTCTTCAATCTAGGTGATCTAAAGATTGAAGACTACATATTAACATAGAACATTGACTTAATTCCAGTTGCTCAATCGAGAGTTATTTGGTTCTTAATTGTCATAGAACAAAATGACATCACGGCCCAATCAGATCTCGCAAATTAGATTGAGATATTCAAATAACTTCAATTTTTAGAGATTTATTTCAATAATCCTAGATCATTCAAATAACTCTCCATTGAACAACGGGGCCTTAAGCTTTTTATGATTATATTTATGTTATACATTAACGTTTATTACTTTGGAATAACAATACATATTCACAGTCCTTCTGATGGTGTTTAATGGAATTTGATAAAAACAAAAGATCCCTGAGATTGCCATGCTTAATTCCATGCACAAATCTTTATGCATTTTTATACATTCATGTAGTATATTACATATACTTTACATATGCTTTACTATAGATTGCACATTCCATAGATACGCATTTAAATTTTATGAAATCATTTAAAAATTACTTGATAGGCCTAGTCATTCATTGCTTAAGTAGGGTTGCAATGTAAACAATGGACACCCCTTCAATGGCGTGCGATAACACTCACACTGTTAGTTCGGATCTAACCCAATCTTGATACATTGCATTAAATCATGATTCCGTGCATGCAATAAAATCATCATCGCGAAATCACGACTGCTTTTCATCCATGAAACTTCTAAGAGAAATACTTATCTCTATCTCTACATTGTTGCAGCATTCTATATATGTATTGTTGTCATGTATTTCTGCACCTACGATTCAAGCAAATGATGCTTTTTCCAGCTCCGTTTGCGTGATATATTTTTGGTGCGTTACAAGTGCAATATACATACGTACGTACGTACGTACGTACGTACGTACGTACGTACGTACGTACGTACGTGCGTGCATACATACATACATACATACATACATACATACATACATATTAGTCAGCTACACTTGCTACAACGCCTGATTCCTAGCAGCACAGTGCCGGAATGCCAAATGCCGAGAGATGAAAACAAATTGTTGATATTTTCTGCATTTTCACAGGCTTTGTTATCACTTACATCTCGGAGCCAGTCCTGCATGGTTTCTATCAGGCGGCAGCTGTCACCGCAATCGTCGGCCAGATACCGGTATGAAATGATGTTTGCTTTCTGGCTAATTATATACCAGCTCATAACATGGATGGTGGACGTCTCCTATGTGAATCTTGTCAGAGTATTTGTTTGAGTGCGATGCCTAAAAGATTTCCACTCGCCGCTGGCAGCCGATTTGGCTACCAACGACACCAGACCTGTTTATTGTCTCGCTCTGGTTCGAGGACTTTCACAAGCCAAGAAATTTAATTCTCTGTATAGCTAGAGCGGGGATCGAACCCCAGACCTCTAGCACGGCAGTCCAGTGAAGATACATGTACCACTAGACCACTGAGGTTTGTCTACCGGTGTGGAATGATGAATGCTCATGATTATTATTACACAGTGCATGCACTCTGATGATTTTGTGTATTGTCTGAAATCTGTAATTTTGTAATGCTACGTGTATTTACAATAAAGTGCTGTAGTCAGGAGAGTCCTCAATTGGGGTACCATCAAAACATTGAGAACATGCTGGCCAATTGGTAGCAGGAAAATGAAAGCACTTAAGATTTTTTCCGCGTAATTGTGTGTAAAATGTAAAGTGTAATGCAATGTATGTGTGACAAAATATAGAATTGCATCCAAGACAATATTATCGTAATTCGCTTGTGTTTTCTGATTTACTTTGAACCTGCTAACTATATGCATACGCCTGAAATATCATTGACAACCTCTTGAAAGGCGTCGTACACGTTATTGGTTATTAACGACTGCGTGTATAATTATGGTTTTGTGATCGCTGTGGGTAGTAGGTCCATATAAATTAGCGAGCAGTATCCATACACCGGCAACGATGATTAATATAGCTTCTAGGTTCGAATGAATTTAATGCTATTTTCAAAGATGCAACGGCATCATACACGAATTACGTCAATTCAATCAACAAATCAAAAAATTAACGAATCAGCAACCAACAACCGATCAAAAATCAACACTAATGAACAAATCAAAATCATCATATACGAAAAAGTAGGCTACCGACAGAATTTACAGTTGTAACTTGTACTGTTTATTTGTCGCACAGAACTGGCTCGGTCTCCAGAACATCCCAAGTACCTTTCTACAGAAAGTCTATTGGACTTGCAGGAATCTGCCTGAAGCGAAGTAGGCTGAGTGAAATATTTTCAGGTAGGCCTACAGTATTCGCGAAAAAGTTGAGGATAGGATAGTTATTATAATTACATGTGTAATAACTTGGCATGCTTATGCAAGCTTCATGGTCAGCAATTCATTTAAAGTTAATATATCATTATTTGAGTACATAGATGCAAAATATATTCCATTCATTTGCTGAAAAGTTTTGTCCGATAACAAAATAAATGTGGCCTTTTTGCATTGTATTATATTCTATCAAAAATAATGATTCTTTGTATAATTATATTGGATAGTAAAATAACATAGCAAAACTGTGTATGTAAAGGTGAATATTTCTGTATGAAAAATCTGCATGACAGTTAAGGCTGTTTTTACAATGCCATTGGTCTTTCACTTTTAAGCCTACAGGACGAGCATTCTTAGGGTGGATTCTATAGACGTTTCCACCTGTACCGTCGCCTTTGCTTAGTAGACAGTTGAACAGCAGCCCATAACTGCCATTCAAAGAAGCATTTTTTTTGTCCATTTAAATTAATGTAAGACTAAATAAATATGACGTCATAGATTTCGAGCAAAATTATTTTTATACAAAAAAATTTTAAAAGAAGTTTTTATCCACACTGAATTCAAATTAACGTCATTATTTCTCAAAAT
This sequence comes from Chamaedrilus cognettii, assembly GCA_034695025.1. Classification (NCBI taxonomy): domain Eukaryota; kingdom Metazoa; phylum Annelida; class Clitellata; order Enchytraeida; family Enchytraeidae; genus Chamaedrilus; species Chamaedrilus cognettii. Next base: position 3,334 of record JAQIWG010007893.1, on the reverse strand, counting down.
TTATTTGTTTAGTTTTGAAATTTATAAACATATTGCTCGTTTTTTTCGCATGGCAGTGAAGGGCTGCCGTTAAATTTCGTTCCTTAGCAAGAACTTAGCTTAGCCCGGCGTAAAGGAACGTCTATAGAATCCACTCTTAGTCCTATAAGTTAAGTTAATCTAGGGATCGCAAGTGTAGAATTTAACACTAAGGTGTGCACATGTACCGTATCACATGCCAATAAAATCAGTCTATTGTCCATTAACGAAACACTTACTTAGCCCTAATTTCTCACGCAGCTCATTTACTGATCACTAAGTCAATATCCCTGAGCCGTCGTTACGTTTCAGCAAGTGGGACCTGTTAATGGGAGTGGCCTGCGGCATATTCCTCGTTCTCATGAAGGTCAGTTTATATACGGATATCCCACCAAAAAAAATTATGTAATGCGTAATGTAGTGTGTCTTTTTATTTATTTATTGTGTATCTTTTATATATAAGCAGGTGTATAGTTAGTGAATAATATTATTTGTCAACTTGCAACTATTTTAAAATTTATCACGCGGTGTCATATAATAGCGAGTCAAGACACCAGTTTTCATTAAAGACCATTTGATGTGAGAGCAAAACTTATCATCAAAAATAGTTTGAAACATGCCTTATCATCATAGCCATCATCGTTTTCGGTTTTTCCTTGTATTTTCCGTGCTAGCACAGGCTGAACGTCTGCAGCCACGGACACACGCCCTCACGTGCGCTGACCCCACAAAGGTACATTTGGAGACTGACGCTTTAAAAGAAGCGACATAAAAAGATAGAAGGTGTAGTTTGGTCGTTAACTGTACAGAAGCTGGCGACGGTTCGATGTTGCAAGACGTGCGGAAAGAAGCGAGCCATGGTTGTGTTCAAGAACTGCCTGTATATTCTCGGAGCAGGTAAATATTCTGTGAACACGTATTTAGTCAACATTCAGTAAATATTCTCTAAACATTCAGTAAACATTCAATGAACCATTTTTCTAGGTCACGGGTTCAGCATTCGTAACATTCAGTAAATTTTTGTAAACCATGTCGTTCAGTAAACATTCAGTATACATACAGAAAATATTCAGTAAATTTGAGTGAACATTCAATAAACATTAGTATGCATTCGGAAGAAAGAATTTTAAAAAGCATTGTTATTTTATCTGTAAAGCAAGCCGTATTTATTATCGAAAACCAATACCCATTTCGATATGATATTTGAATTGAGCTCAAAATGCATTGCAGTGTGCTAATGTCATTTTGCTAATTGCTGATGCAGCTAATGTTCTACTACCTTCGTGGCGAATAAATTTCTATATATGTGCTTTGAGATACTGTGATTTGACGATGTTCATGATTCCTCTTGTTGTTTGTTGATGCTGAATTGTTGCTAGCGCTTCCTGATATCACTGAGATTGCCGATGCTTGCTGACGTTTGCTGATGTGCTTGCCGATGTCGTTAAGCAGCACACAGTGCTCCGACGGTGCTTGCTTGTTTTTTGCTGCTGCTTGCAAATGCTTGCTGATATTGCTGATGTTGCTGATGTTGCTGATGTTGCTGATGTTGCTGATGTTGCTGATGTTGCTGATGTTGCTGATCAGCACACATAGGGCTAACCTTACTTGCTGATGCTTGTTGATCAGCACACAGTGATCTGACGGTGTTTGCTTATATTTGCTGATGCTTGCTTATGCTTGCTGGTTTTACTGATGTCTGCTAATCAGCACGCAGCGCGCTGACAATGTTTGCTGATGCTGCTGATCAGCACGCAGCGCGCTAACGATGATCGTGTCAGGGGGGGCGGTCGCTCTCTTCCTCTCCTACAACCTCGACCTGTTCACCCGCAGCAACATCCCCAGCGGCCTGCCCGCCTTCGGGCCTCCAGCCTTCACGCTCGTCACAGCCAACCAGACCTACGACGCAATCGACATCTTTGGGGTATCTGCTAGCCCCGATTTAATCATGGAAGCATTTGCTTTATTTCATTGTGAATTGGTTAAGGCGTCGGACTGAGAGTCAGAGGACCTGGGTTCGAGTCACGGCTCTGGCAACTGAAACCAAGCGCTACAGACCCTTCAGCAAGGTTGTTATAGCTGCTAACTAACTAACTGCTAGCTGCACAGGTTGGACGTATGCAACCATAGACACACGCCCTCACGCTCTGATCCCACGAAGGTACATTTGGAGCCTGACATGGACTGAGCGCTTGCAGAATTTGATCCAAGGGTGTGCAAAACACACTTCTACAATTTAGGGGGGTGCAAGTGTCTCGACTGTAGAGGGAGGGGGGAGGGTGCTGACAGAAACTTTTTTGCCTACCGGACCTGTAATGCTACGCTTACTGTTTCTGACAGATCGTAACAAAAGCAGCCTTACTAAACCGCTCTATAATACCGTCACCTCACTTCAAAAACCAATTCTGTAAAGCCAGGGGGGTGCAAAGGCTTTTTCAGCTGGGTGCAAACTGCTTTTCCAGAGGTATGCGACTGCACCCCCTTGCATCATTGTCCGCTTTCTGTATGTAGTCTGTTGCACTTCTCCCGCACCTACGATTCAAGCAAATGATGTTTTTCCATCTTCGTTTGCATGACATATTCTTGGTGCGTTAAAAGTGCAATATACATACATACATACATACGTCAATGTACGGGCGCATATGGAGACTGATGAGCCTTAAAGGGAGTCAGCGTTTAAGCCGACACTTACGGCTTAGGGGGACACTTAGGGGGGGTTTTTCCAACACGGATTAAATGGTGGTTCAAGATTTAGCCTATGAAAAATGGTGGGTTAAATCCTGAACCACCATTAAGTCCGTGTTGGAAAAATCACCCCTCAACCTATTAAGGAGATGATGACATCGGTCCAGAGTCTGTGAAACCCCGTCACTCGATATTCTAGGCCCAGTTTACGCCGATGTGACACCGGACCCAGAAGACTAGGGGCTGGTTTCTCCAACACGGATTTAACGGTGGTTCAGGATTTAGCCTGTGCAAAAAGGTGAGTTAAATCCTGAACCACCATTAAATCCGTGTTGGAGAAACCAGACTTAGGCGTCAAACAAAGGTCAGGCGTGAATTGAGCAGCTATAAAATGTTGAACAAGATGTTGCCTTTGTGCTCAGAGTCTCGGCGTGGGTATGCTCATTGTGCCCCTCATCAGCCTCCTCGAGACAGTCGCCATCGGGAAATCATTTGGTAGGAATGTCTTGACATTTCTCTAACCACGGCTGAATATTGTATATCGATAGCCACGCCTGAATATTGTATATCGATAGCCACGCCTGAATATTGTATATCGATAGCCACGCCTGAATATTGTATATCGATAGCC
>JAQIWG010007892.1:0-11908 GCA_034695025.1 Chamaedrilus cognettii | reverse complement strand
TAAGGCGTTTAAACCCGTTTCAGGCATGAACCATATTACTCGAGTTACGTGGTACATGCTCTAACCCCTTCAATTAGCATATCAGATAGAACCATTGTGCAATGAACTGCAAAAGAAAGTCAAACAGTTTTCTTTAGTTCACAATTTGACACTGACTAGAATTTGTAGTTTATGCGCAACATTTCTGTTATCAAATTATGCCTAACTAAATCATAACAAGTTTACATGACTGCCACACGCCAACTTTAAACAAATTCAAATAACTCAAATAAAAGCAGAGACGGCTAAAGACAAGTCGGCTAGAGCCTGTCGGCCACAGCCGGTCGGCTGCAGCCAAATGGCTAGCACAAATCGGCTCACCTGGTGCAACTCGTCGTCTGCGCCGCCGTCACCGCCGAGCAGCAAGCAGTGGTGCAGCTTCCCCTCGCAAGTTGCTATGACGACGAGGGGGGGCAGGGTGGCAAGGCAGGACAGGAAGCAGGCATCCATGCCGTAGTTGTCCTCCGCGGCGGGGTGCATGCGCAGGGGGCCGGACAGCGCCCCACGCAGGGGGCTGCAACAGCCGAGATTAACTATATGCCGGATATAAACTGCTCCCATTAATGAACTTGGCGTTCCCCGACCTTCTGTGCATTATACGAATTAAGCCTTGCTCATAAGACAAAAGGCTGAGAACTTCTACATTAGATCATGTCGTTTTGATCAACAAATACGATCAAAATATCATGCATTAAAATGGCGTTAAGATTTCGCATAAGAAAAAATTACGCAAGATTCCAAATGGGAAGGCAAACGTCAAAAGAACAGATCGTTGACGATATCGCCAGACTACAAATAACACCCAAATCAAACGACGATTCGACCACATCTTCATAACAATAAGAACCTACCAACTGTACCTGTCAGCTTCATCCGTGCGAGTACAGACGTACTATCCAGAAAAAAAAAGTTTATAGTCCCTTTCAGCACCTAGCGACGTCATTGGGGACCTCCCTTCGCCGTGGGCGTCCATTAAATAATTGATGAAAACCCAAAACAAAGAGGTGGGAGAAAGGATGCAAAAAGCAGGAACATATTTTTCTGTTAGACTGTCCTCAAAAATAGATTTATGGTAGGAAAAAGTGTGTTTTCAAACCAGAAAGTACTCACAAGCTGGCGCCACCGATAGCTGTCAGCAGCCGGTACACCTCTCCGTTCCCCATTAAAGCATAAACCGGCCACAAAACATCCGGCCGCATGCCCGCTCCCCCAGCCACCCCAGCGAGCCGGCCCACAGACCCTTCCCCCTCCACAGCCGGCCCAAAGTCAAAAGAGACGGCCGATTCTCCGAGAGCGGGCCGTACATTGAGGCTCCCTCGCGGGGAGTCGTAGTTGCGACTGCCCCCGGTGTCCCCCCGAAGGGCACCACCACCGGGGGTGAGAGGCAGGACATGCTCAGAGATCTCAGGGTGATCAATGTTGTAGATACTGCAGCGTCAAATTAGTAAAGCATTTATAGATCATATCAAACACAAAAAACAAAATCATTGATCTTCATGCGATGATCATATGTTATGACTGTCGTTGCCGATAAGCAACGCAGATTAACCAGCAATGACTGTTATTGCTGGTAAGTAATTCCCACAGATATCACCACTGACCGTATGACATTGTCGGAGGTGAGGAGAGTGAGACGGGAGTCGAGCGAACACCCGGGGTGCCACAGTGCCTGCAGCAAGCTGCGCCCCGACGTCGCAAAGAATCGCTCATCGATCCCCACAGTTCTAAACAAAACAACGAGAATGTTCATTACAATTATATACAGAAACCTCTGAATATTATGTGAGCATTGTAATGTACTCATGGTATTGTGAAATACAATGAATTACGGGTACTGGTATAAAAATTACAGCCGGATTGCAATACGATTATCCTTATGGAGCCCATACAACAAAAATTCTTAACACACAAACTGTAACACTGCATGTTTGATTTCGTGATATCTGCCAATAACGATACAATACAACAAACTTGTTCTAGAGTGCTAAATAAATGCGCAGCTGTAAAGTTTAGATTTTGAAAGCCAGACTGACTTGCAGAATATCTTGGCCTTCCCGTCCTCAAACTGTCCAAACTTGCCGCGCCGCTCCGGTAGCTTCAAAACGGAGGCGCCGCCCAAGCCAATGAGCGCCAGATGAGAGCCAGACCGGTTGAAGGTGATAGAGTTAACCTCAAACACTGGTGGATCAGTGCATGTCAACTCCTGCAAGTCAAACAAATCAACCGCCATCAACTTATAAAAAGCGAAGCCTGATAGGTAAACATCTATAGCAGGGTGTCCAATATCCATATAATAAAATATTTTTTAAACGTTTCTAATCATTAAAGAGGGACTATGCGCATGCTTTAAAGCCATTTGGCTATAATGACATACAAATTATTGAATACAATTTATTATTGGACAAAACACTCAATAATTCATCTCAAAAGTGCACTACAGCAGTTCCCTGTTCAAATTATTTCCATTCGAGTTCTTACCCGCAGTAAATTTTAACTGCAATAAACTTATGCGTGCAACCACTTCAACCTATCAAAAAAAATGTAATTTAAAATATCGCAACACTTCTATTTAGATATGGTCGTTTAAACAGCTTCTAAGTGGCATGCTAGTCGTCAAAGATCTTTTGAAACTGCCTACTTGATGCGACAAGCGTTTAGAGGAGTCTTCGTCACCGCCAAACGCAAGCGTCTTAAGACTGGTCGTCAGCACTGACAGCGTATACGAGTTCCAGAGAAACACCTCGCCGTTCTTCTCCACCAGTAGGCTCTCAGCGTCCACGGGCCCAGCGTCGAGCCGGCTGCCATTGCGCGACGATTTTCCCGAACGCCCTGATCCCCTGACAGGTGAAGATTTAGTGGCCGATTCTTTTCGTAGCTCTTCGTGCTGACGGATAATTTCAAAAATCTTGTGATTGGACAGTGATCGACACCAGTCGGTCGAGGTGGCCATCTTACACCGTATCGTTTGAAGTCTAGTTAGACGTAAAAGTTCCCTTAATGACAAAATAGCCTAATTTTATTTTGAAGTCTGGTTAATCTTCAATTATCGTTCAATTGGGGATGACCAGAAGAATTTAAGAGTATAGAGGCAGATATGCCGAAAACTAAATTGCCGATAACACCAAACCCAATTTGTCTAAAATTAATTACTCATTCTTAATCAAATGTATGTATGTATGTAAACTGCACTTGCAACGTACTAAAATATGTCAACGGAGATGGAAATAACATCATATACTTGAATGTTGAATATGGTGCGAAATAGTGCGAAAATATGCAAACGGAGATGGAAATAACATCATATAGTACTTGAATGTTGAATATGGTGCGAGAATATTTGAGATTAAATATTTCTGACGATTACTAAACAAACTACGGATTGCACACAAAGCCAAAAAAAGACATGGGAAGGAACTTTCAACAGAACATGAATTACAAAAAACATGGACAACAACAACCAGCAGCGTCAATGAAACGAAATAAATTGCAACAAGTAAAGAGGATGCTGTATTCTTTCTTTTTTTTATCACATTAGCTGATCAGAAGCATCTCCAAGTGATCTTAAAATATGATAATTTGAAAATAGCGAAAATTCTTTTGAATGTAATTTTCGTATAATAGCAAAGAAGACTAAAATAAAATACAAGCACATATTGCTCGAATCTCTGCAAATTAGTAGCCAACTAATTACATAATCAGCTTTGACCGCGCAAATGATCATCGTGCCTTTAAACAATTCGGCGAATTTATATGACAATACAAAACGCGCAGTCAATCAAAAACACATTTTAATTAGAATATTTTTCGAAAAATTGTCAATTTAATTTTTTCTGCATTTTATCATAGCAGCGTATGGCAATGCGTTTTCGACAATGCGGGTTTCATCATATCAAACTATTCCCGTGGGCGTTAATAATAGTATATGGTACGCCGTTTTGTTATGGCCATAAATCTTTCAAACCTCTATTTGGAGAACTTGTCAGTATTTGTTATTATATTTTAAGGCCACACAAGAGTATTTTATTATGGGTTTAGAATGATCGTATTGATAAAAGTAGACGTGTGACGGTAGCTGAATAGCATAGCGCTTTGATTTTGTATATTTCAATCTGGTCATGCTGTTTTATTTACGTGAGAGCGATAATAGTGGTGGCGATAATAGGGGTTTTCCAAAGCGATTTTGACATAATCTTACCCTGATTCGTCTAAAATCGATTGTCTAATCCCGTTGAGAGGGATTTTTTTGCTCACTCATCCAACGGACACCAAGCGCCAGATACCAGGCCTGTTTGTGATATTTGTTTCCTCTGTTTCATGAGCACCATTTAGGTCAACACTCAAAAGTGTCTTTACGGTTATTGCTTATCTTACCGTTATTGCTTACCGTTATTGCCGCTATTTTCTTTACCGTTGTTGGGTCACTATATACGATAATAGCCTCCAAGTCCCCACACCGCACCTATGAAACCATGCGTTACAGGCCCTTTAGCAAAGCTGTTAAACACAAGTGTCGCTAGCTGCTAATCCGTGCCAGATAATTATCTATTTGGTTGGCGTCAGGAAGGGCATCCGACCATCAAAACTCAGCACCAGCAGTCCTCATCAGAGCGCAACGTCTAAAACCTGTGAAAACATGGACGTTGACAGATTAGATGTCAAAAAACGGCGGTTAGTAAGATACGCAGTGCTACTGCTCTTCAATGCTATGGGTATGATTGGAACCCTAATTATACTGCGGTGTATCTTTTTAGGAGGAAAAGTACAGTTTTACGATATTTGATCCGAATGTTTTTGCAGATATTGCGTGACTAGTCGCCGTGCGATGAAGATGAAGGCAGAACTGGAGCGCGTGCACGGCATCGTTCACGACACAGTCGTGCTGCTCTGTCGCAACGGCCTGACCTGCGCGGGTCAGCTGCGCCTGCAGGGCCTCCTCGGGGTCACTCTCGACAACGACGAGGTCCTTCTCATTCACTTCAACGAAAACCTAGAGACGAATGGACCCAAGCGCGCATGGAACAATCCATTGGATGATCCATTGATCGTCGATGATTCTCACCTGAATAATGATAGGCCTAGTTTGGATGGCAGACAGCGGTTACACACGGAATCTATTTCGTTCGGAATCAACGACGGTGCTTTGGATGCATCCAAGGTGGCTTTTAATCGGAAGCGGAACAGGCATTCCGCTAAAAGGAGAAAAGTTTTTCGTCTGACGCCGGTTGGCAGCGGACCGTCGCCAGTGGACGGTGGGGGGTTGCTGGGGCAAGAAGCAATTGACGTGGATTCTATGACAACTGGTGGCGCGAATAATACATCATTGGCAGGAACGGGTGCGAAAATGGCGCAGAACGGCACTTCACAGGAAAAGATGCAAATTGTGAGATCTGCTGTGCTGGGGGCAGACGACTGTGGATTAAAGTGCCAATTGGCAGAATCGGTCAAAATGGAAAATTTGATCGAACTTCAGTCGGAGCAGGATATCACAAATTGTCTTAGAATGGACTCTGATACATCATCAAACATCACAATTGCTCATTTTCAGTCTTGCTCAAATAGTGATCGACGAGTGGATCATAAATCATCCCCAATGCAAGTCAGTAATGCAAGAGACTGTGATAAAATTGGAAAGAGTTCCGTTAGATTAAAATCGAGTTGCGATAAAGTTAGAAGTTCTGTAACGGATCAAGTTTGTAATATGAATCAGGGCCATTTGTCGGAAATTGCTGATGATTCTCCTCTCATCTCTGCAAGGCAAGGCAGCAGAAACTGCGCTAATATCAAGGTCGAGCCGGACTGGAGGAAAGGTTTCCATTGGCCGAAGAACGAGCAAGGTGTATTCGTAGCAGGAAGTTTTGAGCCGAATGTGGATGCGGGCCTTTCGGTAAGATTTAGCGAATGCATAATGCCTAAACTGGTTGAATTCAACTTCAACTTTAACTTCTCTGCTGCACTCCACCCTAATGGATGATTATTTGCAGGGCTGACGAAATTAGGCACCTTTACCAAGGAAGCACGAAGTGACTTGAAATCTTTTGCCGCGGCCGGAAATTGAACCGACTCTCTGCACACTCGCAATCCGAAGTCCGCGACTTAGACAACTCGGCCACAACGCTTTGCCTTGGCTACAACGCTTCGCCTTTGAATTGTCATGAATATTTTTTTTGGCACGTGTTTTGCACGATCTCTGCTTTGCACCTTCCCTCTGTTGAAAATGGTTTTAGAGAAACATTGATTGAGTCGTTTTGATTTTTGATCTGATAGACTGTTGTTGAAACAATTTCCTCTGCGACTGCGTGATCTCTTTTCTTAGTTCTCTGTGAGCCTTAGTTTAAATACCTTCAATCTTCAATAAAAATGTAGACCTATGGTTGACGAACTAAACCTGTAATATTCTATAACTGTTGCATTGCCAGGGTTAGGGTTAGTTAGCAGGCATAATACGCCAAAAATGATGCTTGCGCATGTTATCTTCAGAACGGCAGTTTGGATGGGGACCTAGGCTGGGCGGACATTCAAGGCGGTGGTGTGGAGCAACTGGCGGACGTCGCCGGGTGTGGGTTGTTCTCCAACAGCGCCTGGCAGGAACTGACGCACGGTGCCAACTATCGAGTCATTGCCAACCTGGTGAGTGCCATGAGCAGGGTGAAGCTTAGCCCAGGTGATAAAACATGTGTAGCATTACGCCTGATCCGTTGAAGACAGGTGTAGTGCAATTTTTGAGCCTTTTAAAACTGCATAGGCCTACACCATCCTAGTTGATTTTAATGCGTAATGCTTGATAATGATAACGTTAATGATGACGATGTCCGTTTCAAATGAGGCGTACGATTTGCAGATCTATCTAGCCATTGTCTTTAGTGTACTACACCTGCTAAACGTCACCCTGGCAGTGAAGATAAATTTTTAATCGCTTTAAATGAAATGGGTTTTTAGCTAAAGTTCTCGAATCGGTTTCACGGACTGGAGCTGGCGTGGCTTGCATATATTTTTAATATTGTGAAGCTATGATAAATTAAATTAATAAATGCCACATATTTTTTGCAATTTGGTTGTATTTTGCAAGGCCTCTAATGGCTGATTGCTTGACCTCGATATGAGTGCAACTTGAACTTCATTCCGAATTAGTTGTCCAGATTAACCAATGAGGTTAATTCAGGGTCAATTTAATGGATTTATATCCCATTGGTTAAATCGGACTACGACACTAAATCGCACTTAATTTGCACTTAAATCGAGGTCGAGCAATTAGTAGTAATAATGGCTTCTGCTGTGACAGGTGCGGCAGTGCGCCGTGTGCAGCGTGCAGTTTGACCGCGCGTCGGAGTGTCTGAGCCTGCCATGCGTGCGTGGGCTCAAGCGCACCAGCGCGCAGAAGATGAAGATGTTTCGTGCACGGCGCCTTGCTCTGCGCGACGTCATTGTCGCGTGCGCCAAATGTCGCACGCGGGTTCTCGAACTGCCCTGGGGGGGAGAGTTTGGCGGCGAGGAGGGCGTCGACAGGGGAGGGGGGTGGAATGGATATACGAATGAGGGAGGAGGCGGGTTGTCTGGAGATTTTAATGAGGGTGTAGGGGGCCGGGATCGATATTTGAATGGGGGAGGAGGGGGGTGGTCTGGTGATTTAAATGGTGAACCAGGTGGTTGCGGGGAGGCTGCGATGTCGGATCAGTGCGAGAGCAAAATTGCTTCTGACTAGAGGATAGGGATATGGTGTCGAGTTTGGTTCCTATTTTCTTTGATCGCGTTTGCGTTGGTCCCAATAAATTTTTGATATTTAAGGGTTTATGATTAGGTTTAGCATCAAAGCTTAAATTGAACCCTTGCCCTAACCCTAATAATAAGTTGAACCTAACCTTACCCATAAACCTTGAAAAATAAGTGAGAATCAAGTGAATGTGATCATAGGGAATGGACAGGGTGGATTGGTTCGAACATAAAAAGTTCATTGGTTCTAAACATATTGCGGATTTAAATATGCAGCGTTGCCAAAAAAGCGAGACTGTTGTAAGTTGTGCATGTTTAAATAAATGCTTAAATTTTTTAGGTCCCAAGACGATCAATTTTACGTAGTTCAAAGTTTTTGTCAAAACTGGTGATATTTCTGTAAAAATGTTGGTAATTAATGAACAGCAGGCACCTCTGGATATGATTTGTAAACACCGCATGGCAGAAGCTGATGCTATGTGCAAAATGTGTCGTATGTGAAACTATATTTGCAATTTAATTTACCACAATTTAATTTAACATGAAGCTAAGCGTTCATAGCGACATTTCCTTTTGATTCCTTGATGTCAGCTTTTTCCCTTTTGCTCTATGCGAGGTTTCTGGCCTCACTGAGTTCACCTTAGGACACCTGCGTTACCTTTTGACAGATGCAGTGCAAGGGGGTTCTTTTTTTGTGGGCCACTCTGTATTGCGTAGTGGAAGCAGGGATGTTCTCTTTTGGTAATTTTAATCAGAATTACGCTTGCAGATTTCTAAACGTTGATACACGTCAAGCTATTGCATTATAGGTATTATATGCATCAAGCTAGCATATGATAGCTGTAACATCAAATGTACTAGCTGTAGCATCAAGTTAGTATATTGTAGCTGTAACATTGAGCTAGCCGTGATGCTATTGTCAATTGCACGGTTCGCGTTTGTTTTCAGTTTTTTTTCAATCGTCACTGAATATTTTGATTTGAATCAAGCTAATCTGTTAGGGTGAATTTTCGTTCGTATTTGCGGCAGTTGCAATATCTGTAACACGGCTAATTGTAACATCAAGTTGATATGCTAGCTGTATCAATTTTGCTAACGTTCAATCGTGAATTATGATTCAACTTATTATCAATTTGCTACTATAGGTAATATAGGTATGATATGCAATAATTATTGTGTCTGTACGTTAAGCCCTGTAAGAAACTGGTATGTTGACAGTTCATTGCATGATTCAATTTGGTACGTGATTCGGCAAGTACTTTATTTATTGGTGATATTTTTGCAGAAGATAATTCCCTACAGATTGTAAAAAGCGCATTGTCTAATTTCTTAAGGAGTATGCAAATCCTGCCATTTTTCGCTACTGAATGATTTGATATAGCTGTTCTAATTTTAAAAGTTTGGCGTTTGTTTTGTACAATTTACAATTGAAAGTTTCATTTTCTATTTGTAATAGGATGTTGTAGAATTGTAATTGATTTTATTATTTGTCATTATGAATATCAATGAATACATATCGTTTATTTATTGCATCAGCTGTTACCAAATTTATTTCAAATACTTATTTCAAGCATAGGCCTACTGTGGTTCCAATAACAAGTTGTTCAAATTTTCCGCTACACACTTCTATCTGCTTGCTTAATCGCAAATGCTTCAATGTTAAAATATTTCAGGTGGATAAGTAAATAAATTTGGCATCTTTACGCACATATAGCGATTACAGTATAGTCTTCAGTTGCAAGTATAGAGTTAGATTGATAATTAATAGTTGCCCATAATTAATCGATATAATATACCAAAACAAATGCAATGTAACTCAGACAGTGAATTAATCAAAAATAGTCTCTGACATTTGTAAGTTTGACCAAAACACTGCATACTGTACGACAAATAAAGTGTCAATAACTAGCGTACAATAAACGTAGGCGTGCAGTTCCGTAAAAATCGAATAATAGAATGAACCGTATATTCGGAATGTTTACAGAAATATTTTGTTACAAAATTCGAAACAATATACAGTGTTGACTACAAAAAGAATCCCAAGGGTTTTCCGTGCATAACTGTTACAATTTATATTAAAGAAAACGAAGCGTAACGCACATAAATAGTCATACATTACCAAGATGTTCATCAAGTTTGATGCTATTCTGCAGCATATTTTCAAAGTTATGAGCTTTTAAAATTTACATGTCACATGTCATTGATACCGAAATTTAACAAATTGGCATTACGTGTATAACATACACTTTATTTCGCATGGTGACCAAATTTCTCACGCAGCAGTTGTAGTCTATTGCTGATATCTATCATCAAATCTCTTGAAAATTCAGTTGAATAGTTACAGGTAATATGAGCCACTGAAATTCACTGGTCTATGTCCTGTATTAAATTCACAACTGTTGTTACATTTACACACATTTTCTGGCTATGTGTTAAAAAAAGAAGTTTTTGCCGATTTCCTTAGTGTTTGGTGAGTCTGCAATCATCAAGAATTTTTGATATTGTAATACATCGTTAAAATCAGAGCTGCCGCTCATGTTGTATGATGGGCACTGCAGTTCACAGCGGTCTGAGCACAGCATCGCAATATTTTTGCACGCAAACTGCGGAGTAATCCTTTTCAAAAGCTCGTAACTTCGTTGCAATTAGACAGAAATTCACAAAGCCTCACAAAAATATTGGTAGTAGACAACTATTAATATGTGCAAAGTTTTGTCATATTTGGATATAAATTGTATTAATTATGCATGGAAAACTCAAGGGGTCAGTTGTTTTTGGGCCGCCCTGTGCATGCAATACAAGTGTACACGCTTCAGACTCTCACTCAAAACGGCCATAGCTTTTACGATGATTGGCAAATACACTAGAAATAAATCATTTCTATCATTTTAAAATAACTAATCAATCTTACCAGCAGCTAAAAACGTTTAATCTCTAACGGTTGTAGTCCTACAAATTAATATACTTTTCACAAACAGAATCCTATTGGGATTGTATTGTCCATACAGTTATACCGACGCAATGATTAAATAATTAGTATAGATCGGATAGCAGTGGAAATTTATATTACATTTTACTCACTGTCCTTTGCAGAGGATTATTTACATTCTTACTTTTAAAACTTTGGTTCGAACTTGATATAAAACAACATTCAAGGGATTCACGTTCAAATGATGTGATTTCATACTAACACGTTACTAAATTAGTAGGCTAAACATTCCAAAAAAAATTCAAACAATAAAAAAATATCAACAATTCGCGATTTGCATTAAAACTATGTGATTTCTTACCAACATGTTTTAAAATGTAAACATTCAAAAATCGACATAAAAATAGCAACAATTAATGAATCGATGAGGCACTTTCACAGATTATGCTTCTTAATAAATAACGACGTTCATTGAACAATGGCATTATTCTACCATCACAGCGTAAGTTAAGTAAGTTTGTATACGTGAAATCAAACGGTCAACAAAAATAACGTGGCAAATCCAGCGCAATGCTTTTTCGATGCTTGCGCGTATTCATCCTCAATTTTTTACGCAGGCACCTTAGTTCTCGATTTGTTACGGAATTTTACTTCAGTTTTACGACTTAGTAAAGCTTATTAGTTTCTATTATTCGCTCAGTTACGGTTAGTTAAACTTATCAGGTCTTAGGATTTACTTCAGATTCGCAAACCTTTTCTATACAAAGTCCGCCTCTCGCCTACTTCTATCTATATTTAGGCATCAGTTAACAAGTAGCCTTGCTTTTAGCTAGGTGTAGTTCAGCTTTAAGGGCTGGTTTTTCGAACACGGATTAAATGGTGATTAAGGATTTAGCCTGCGCAAAATGGTGGGTAAAATCCTGAACCACCATTAAATCCGTGTTGGTAAAAAGAGCCCTAGGAGTAGTAGGTGAGGACGCTCTCTTGGTTACCACGAATTAGCAGTATGGGAGGCAGATCTCTTGTGATGGTGTCCACCCAGGCCATGTACATGCCCGCTGAGCAGAGGACCTTGCGGGGCATAGGCAGCGTTCTGCAGTACAGACCACAGAAATCTAAAGCCTAGAATGCGCATCCATTAGCTGCACAATTCTGCAAAAGAAGGATCTTTTTTACCAAAAACGGAAGTTGATTTGAATTATGGGTAATCGTTGTTAATTATTGTGATTGGAT
>JAQIWG010007891.1:0-11909 GCA_034695025.1 Chamaedrilus cognettii | reverse complement strand
GGTTGATTTCATTTTTCGATTTTTTTACAAGAACTTTCATAACTTTGGAACGCATTAATGTTTTCGTTTGAAATTTGGGGGCCTTGTGTCATATTATCTCAGCTAGAATCCCTGAAAATTTCAAGGAAATATATTTACTTTTGGCCGAGTTATCGCGAATCTGCTAGGGGGTTGTTTTTTTACGCACCCTGTAGAAGTAACAGAAGTGACACTCGACCTGTTTTGCGTATGGATTTTTTATTTAATTAAAACAGCGCACTGTTCTGCGACGCTCGGACACGTGCCGGCGCGCAAAGTTAACCGTTACATTCAAAGCTGCTGTCTTCAAAAATGACCAAATAAATGCAAAATTGTCGTCAATATGACCCTCAAAACTCTGCCCCTCTGGCCGGGGGAGCGCGTGCCCTTCCGTCGGCCCTGGTTATGGCAACAGTTAGGGTTTGCGGTGCTCGAGTGGATATGTAATCGCTTGTGTTTTAATTGAAGCGGGGTCGAGTCTAGTTGTGCTGGTGCCCGTGCCGTTGCCGGCCGTGCTTTTGCTTGCCTAAAATCCCTAACCACAAACCTAGCCAGCCCTAACTCTAACTTTGAAACCCTATCGGGGCCTTAATCCCTCGCCTCGGTCTATTTTCAGCTTTATATGGGCAACGGCTTGTCCTATACATGTATATTACGCATTGTTTGGGCACCAGCACTCTCTGGACTCGGCCCAGTTTTGATCCATCCACATTGTCGCCATTTTGCGTGTTCCCGGTCCACAGCTGGGGAAAGCCCTGCAGGGAGTCAAGGACCAATGCAATCGCGTTATTGGTACACCAGCTAGAGCAGTGCGCTGATTTAACACCAGAAAATTTAGCAAAAAACGATACTACGGGAGAGATAGGGAGTGCCACCGGTGGGCTTAACCGGCAGTCAGACGATGAAAAGCTTGCTCTTAAAAAACTTATGTGTTAAAAGCTATCATTTCAAAAGCAAGGATGTTCAGTTGGTGCTTTTCAAAAACGGCGTCTGGCTGGCGCACTGAATTGAACAGATTCGAGTTTCATCTCGCTTTTAAAAAACGAGTTCATATCTCACGTTAGTCGCCATACATGCCTTCCAAGAGCAGCATTTTAAAAGCAAGATTCTTGCTTTTCAAAGGCATCGTCTGGCTGTCAGTTTAAATTATTTTTTACATTATAGCATTTCATTCATGAATGAAAACAATGTTGAAGCGTCTGTCAATGCGGACAAAGAAAAAGTGCTAAGTTGCGCGCTCTTTCGATCATTAGCAAATCAATGAAAGTAAAGCTGATTGGTTGTCAACCAGTTTCTTACTAGACGCATTTGTTTTGTTAGAAATAAAAATAATTTTTGGCGAATAATTAATTTAATTTATTTTCGCCAAATTCTACTCATTCGAATCGTTTTGCCTGATTCCGCTACTTATCACTTTTAGATCTTGGAAAAGGTGACAAAATATGAGCAATGTTTGCTTTTACTCTCGCATATATATTACAAATTGGGTAATATAGAAGTTCAGGCTAGGCCTACTGATTTAGGCTTAGCTAGAGGGAGGGGCACAATATGCCGAACGTTCCTTTACCTATATACTGTGCCTAGGCTTACTGCGCTCATATATAGAGCACGTATACTATCATGATTCTATGTAACGTAGCTATGAAGAATCACGTTTGGGTCCAGTCCAGTCAGACGGGCCGGTTTGAAAGTACGGTATTGAAGAACATGTTCAGCGCCAGTACATGCTCGAGCCATCTTATGAAGGAAGAACGCTCAGTAGCACAGAAGCCCTATGGATCATGGGCATGAAAGAAAACGAAACAACGTGCCGATGGGGAGAGATGCGGTAAATGTGACAAAACCTATGAAAAGCTAGGGAGGACGTACTTTATTTCCCGTGCTAAATATGGTATCACAGCCGTGTCGAACCGTATACAGTATATAATATGTAGGTCCGCCTCCGGCAGCCTCACCAATAACAACTTCTCTATCTGACAGCAGGTCCCTGTATTTGCATGTAGTTGCGCGCGTTGAGGAGTTAAATTTAAGGTCTCGCGCGTCTCTAGATGAGTTTTGTCGATTTTCAACGTTCGTAATGGTAAAATACCTGTTGTCAGAGATAGGGAAGTTATCATTGGCGAGATTGCCGGAGGTGAACCTATTATATATTTAGTAATACTCTACGGCATATAACATAAGGTCTACTACGCCTATATGTACTGCAGATTGGAAGTTTAGAACTGCATGCATTACTAGTAATTAATGATTAAATCTTGTGTCCTGCATTAGGAAATTTGAGCTAGCCTATCAACCATGTCTTTTACGCAATTTGGTTGATCATTAGCGATTTGCCTCAGATTACAAGTTGTATCTCCTACGTTGCTGTGTGTGCAGAGCGATGCAGTTCATGCTGCTGTTCAGTCGGCAGGGCAAGCTGCGCCTCCAGAAGTGGTACCTCGCGCACCCCGACAAGCTGAAGAAGAAGATAACGCGCGAGCTCATCTCGATGATCCTGACACGCAAGCCCAAGATGTGCAGCTTCATTGAGTGGAAGGACCTCAAGATCGTCTACAAACGGTATCTTGTCCATTTTGTTGAGAGAATGTTTGATTCTGAGGGTGGTTGCGAATAGTTGGATACTCTAACATCAATAAGCTGTTTGGGGTGGAAATGTTGAAAGTACTCGAGTATGTGTACGTGTTAAGTACCGATAGAGATTTCTCGCTTAGAAACAAGTACCATAGGATATGTGCGAAGAGTTAGATGCTACTTTGTCCATAGAATTAGAGATGTTGAGGATGCTGGAGTTAGTGTATGTGGTAAGTATTGATTTGCTTTCTCGTTTAAAAAGTCTAGGCCATGTGCGAATATAGCAGTGTGCATTCAATCGTTTTGTGTATCACATTTGACCGCTTATAGAAATTTATTTTAAACTAATTTGCTATAGCCTAAGCCTGAAGTTTTATAATATATCGTGGGCTGACTGCAACAATGCACCATTTTGATTTTTTTGAGGTATGGACTTCTATATAGCAGATTTTTTTTCAGAATGAGATCTATCGAGCTACAACGCACTATCTCATGAAAGAATAGTCTAAAAGTTAGAAAAATAGGAAAATAAAAGCATGTCTGCATCAGCAAAAGAAGTTCGTTGACAGCAGAAATGCACCATTTATGATGATGACTTGTAAACTTGCTGTCACCTATTGTCCACTATTAAAGCTACAAGTACACCATCTCATTATTATAATAGACATTGGTGCTTTAGTTGTAGCCTGAAGGAACAATTGAGTTATGTACAAGGCAATAAAGCACCTCTGTTGCTTTGTGAATTATTATACAATTGAATTATGTACAAAGCACCTAAGCCGCTTTGCGGCTTTGTCAAAGCCACTTTGTGGCTTGTGCGGTTTTGGCGAAGTAGCTTTGCGGCTTGTGCGGCTTTGGCAGAGACGCTTTGCAGCCTGTGCGGCTTCGTGGCTTTGCTCAAAATTTAGGGTTATGGTTAGGATTCTCTACCAAGTGCTAGCTCTTTGAAACAGTTTTTGAGCGCATGTGGTTGTTTCTAAGTTTTAATAACAGTTTCAGTTAAGACTGATGATATCAGTTACATTAATGTGTTAACTACATTAAAATACAGTAAAATACATTAAAATACATTAGAATACATTAGAATCCATTGTCATACAATAAATGCATTTAAATACAATCCAGTAGAGTGAATTTTTTTTTTATGTAGTTAAAGAACGGTTAAAGTCGGGTAGTCGCCTGTCTGGGCCCTCTCCAGAAACGACCCTACATCTGCCCCTCCCTCTCCCCACTCCATCGCTCATCAGCGAGCGTCCCTACCACCGCGGCCGCATTGCCTCTCCGAACGGCAATGTCCAGTCTTTGTCGAAGGAAGGCGGTCGAGCGCAGATTGCCGGTGTTTGCCGCGATTCGGCCTCCGATTTTGGCGCACAGCTCCAGGGCGGATGGGCCCCAGGCACTGAGGGTCTCAATTGCTATGGGGGTCGCCAGACTTTGCGATCCCCGCGTACTTGGTCTGTTTCTTCGCCTCTGCTCCGACTGCTGCTGATCCCGTGGCAGGCCAGGCCATGGTGACCTTCCTGCCTGACCTCTGCCCCGCAGACACATTGGTGCACGCGAGCGAGAGGGGCGCCCACCTGAAGACCGATGGCAATGCGCAGCTCCTCATTGCCCAGGCGCAGGCCGAGGTTTGCGCAGGGCAGCGCGTGCAGCCAGGACCCGGAGCCCGGTGAGACAGAGGCGAGAAGGCGCGCGTGGCTTGTGACGTCAGCGCGCTTCAGTAGTCCTGCCGCCCTTGCTGCGCAGACTCCGTTGTCCTACACCCTTTGGACCAGGCTGTCTGGTCGTGTGGGGGCATCGACTTCGCCCAGCGCCAGACACCGAGTGAGCACCTCGACGAGCGACAGGTTGGGGGTCTGCTGAGCCCAGGGCGGCAGGAGGGTCTGCATCAAGGGCAGCGAAGCGTGGATGGAGGAGAGAAAGGCTGAGGGCGCTAGAACGGCCGTGCTCCTCACGCCTATACCCCCCACCTCACCGGGAGTGAGGCTTGCTCCCATGACTCGGCGTCGAGCTTCATGTTGGCGATCGCGGTCAGGGCGCCCTTTATGACGTCATCGAGGCGTGCGGTCTCATCTGAGGTGCTGCAGGGTGAGGATCGCAGCAGGTAGAGAAGCCGCGGGATTGCGAAGCAGCACCTCAGGAGGAAGAAGGCCTCGTGAGCGGCAATCTTTTTGAGCCGAGGCAGCATGCCCTCGAGCTGAGCGCAGCGTGAGGCTAGCGCTGGGTCAACGCCGTGGGTGTGGATGCGGGACCCGAGCAGCGTAGCCTCGTCGACTGGTCGGATGGCGAACTATAGGCCTGTGTTAACTCAATTGTCATAGACATTCCTTTTCATTGAATTTTAAAGGACGCTGGAACAGATGCAATGGAATTTAGTTCTGTAGGATTAGGAATAGGATTGTAATGAAATTGCATATTGTAGGATTGTAATGAAATTGAGTACTATCGGTTTCAATAGTTTAACAACAAGTCATTTTAAAATTATTGACATAAACGTTTTTTAGTTTTTGGATCAACATTGCTACAGAATTTTTCATTATTAATAAGTGTCAAATAATTTTATGAACAAATTTATTAATCAAAACTGATTGTGCTCAGATTGTGCCACAAGGATAATGCATTTTTCAGAACAACAAAGCACTACCTTAATTAAATGCGTGACGATCTTAGCGCAACAAAGCACCATCTAAAATGTGTGTGCAACAAGGCACCATCTGCAATACATCATTTTGTTTGAAACTATATTTTGATAGAATGACATTTTTCTAGGGATACGCAACGTACTATTTTGGAAAACTGAATCATTTCTGAACACGTTGATACAAGTTCTATTTTGCTGTGATTCATACATGCAGAGTTATCGAGGAAAGAGCAGAAAAAAACACAACCAAAAGACTTAAAACGTGAATATCTCTCTTAGAGATTTTTCTCTGATGGTGCGTTGTTACGGTCAGCGCACGACTTAGTCTTTTTGCATAGAGTGCAGCCTATTAGTCCTGTTTTAATTGCTGTATAGCGTTGGGTTAATGTTGTATGGTACTGTTCAGATACGCTAGTCTCTACTTCTGTTGTTGCATTGACCCCGGGGAAAATGAGCTCTTGACCCTTGAACTCATTCACCGATACGTCGAGCTGCTCGACCAGTATTTTGGGAATGTAAGTTGAATGATTCCCTCATCGGACGCCATTCAGTGAATTGAATACACAGGACGTTGATTCGGTTGTTTACAGATGAATCCTGTTGCTTTTGGTGTATCCCATGCACAGCGGATTGTTTGCGGATACTTTGATTTCAAGCTTTGTTCTGTTGGTGTGTGAAAATCTGTATCTATTGTGGCAGGCAATGTTTAGAATCCTGGGGCCTCATTCGGGGAGCGATCTTATGACAATCTTAGTCTTAAGATTGTCTTTAGGGAATCTTAGAAAAATCTTATCGTTTTTATTGGAAACTCCGCATTGTCACGCGCAAACTGAATGATGACGTCACGGCGGTCGACGAATGTATTTTTTGTGTTTTAAATTTCAATTAGGATAAAATTTACGATAATCTTACGAAATGTACGTGAATGAGGCCCCTGTATTTTAGGCCACAGATGGGATCCTGAAGCTCTTGTGTTTCACAGCGTGCACAACCCAGAATTTTGTTGGCTCAAAATTGATATCTTTCTGTATAAGGTGGCGTTTGTTTCTCCTCGTAATCCAATTTTAGGTCAAGCTTTTCTGTTTCTTTGATAACCATTCATTATTTAATTAAAGGATGATTAATTTTATCTTTTTCATTTGCTCTACGACCTACATCTTAATTACGGCCAAAGTTAGATCACAGATTTTATCAATCTGCACATGTATCTGATTTGGACTCAGCGTGTTCATTCCGTGATTTCATTCGATTCGCTGATTTTGGAATTTGCGTTCTTATTTCTATCGTCTTTGCCTGCACACTCGGTCATGGATTATACGT
The DNA here is from genome assembly GCA_034695025.1 of Chamaedrilus cognettii. Taxonomy (NCBI): domain Eukaryota; kingdom Metazoa; phylum Annelida; class Clitellata; order Enchytraeida; family Enchytraeidae; genus Chamaedrilus; species Chamaedrilus cognettii. The sequence continues at coordinate 5,359 of JAQIWG010007891.1, read as the reverse complement.
ATTAATACACAGTACAGACGAGCAGGACAATAGGCTATTTTACCTAGTCGTTGCCATATAAATTATTCAAATTATCGTACCGATCTTTCAGAAATGGACATCAGTTAGCCTTCTCCTTCAGCTACGCATAGATTGATCCGATCACCATTCTTGCTGGTTACTTGCAGCCCGGAGCTCCCTGGGTGACTCACCCGGGCAGCTCTGTAAATTACTTCCTAGAATAGTATATGCACGCAGTTGGTGTAGAGTGCGGGGATCTGTGTGTATAGATGACTAAAGAAGAGGGAGCAATTCTGTGCGGGCTCCCTTCCACAGAATCGGACTGTAAATAGTCTTTGTGCTACTCATAAACTACACTGAACTTCAAAAAACCAACAAAAAACAAATTTTACTGGTTTTACTCCGGTTTGTATATAGTGCCGTTGATACGTTAAAAATTGCCCTGCATAGATGCAATCTAAATTGACAAAATGATTATCGTTTCTTCCACCAGAACTCGACTGGATCTAACAGTGTCTTTTGAAGTCATAAAGGCTATAGAATATAACCGTTCATGGTTTCCAATGGCAGCGGTTCTAAAACTTTACTCTGAGAAGCCTCAATTTGTTCCATCAAGTTCAGGAAAGGCTTCAGTTTCAAGGCGTGGCGCTTAAGCACGCGGTCTAAATAGAAATCATCCTTTGCTTTTTCTGTCTTCAATAAACTGGTACAATATCGCAGAAGCTCAGTTCAGTACAATGATGTGAATGTTGCAACGTTGCTAGAGCCAATCAAACAATTAGTCCTGAAGTCTGACTGCCCACCCAAAATTAGTGTGGGCCTGCTAAATTGCAATTCACTAACTTACTGACTCACGAGTCATGACTAACTAAATTGTTTGCTGATTGATCCAGAATTGAAACTGTCACCTGATGCACAAATCAAGGTTCACGCAGCAACTAGATTAGCAATAGAACACGTTGCATCCGATTGTGGGCGAGGCGAGGCGAGGCGAGGGAGATGGTGCAGTTGAAAGACATAATTCCAAATGCGAGTGACGTCACTCTGGCAATGGGCTATAGTGTTGTTAGAGTGCACTAAACTGATCGTCTGCCGATCGATTCGTGAATTTTTGGTCCTCTTATTTTTATTTTTTTTCCGGTATTAGTTTATGGGATAGTTAAAATTTTAATAAATGTTTTTCCCTTGCTCCCCTGGAAACTTCTGCTTCCTTCTACAGAATGCTAGCATTTGGCGGCTGCCGTATAATCCAGTTGGAGTACGGCGGAGCATTGTAACTGTAAGCCGTCTAAGGAGCACACAAATCTCTGTCATTTACAGATACGCTAGCCTTTACTTCTGCTGCTGCGTGGAGCAAAGCGCCAATGAGCTTTTGACGCTAGAAGTGATTCATCGCTACGTTGAGTTGCTAGACAAGTACTTTGGTAGTGTAAGTACTGCATGGCTAGTCAAGTACTTTGGTAGTGTAAGTGAAGGCATGAATAGTCAGGTACTTAAATAGCATAATTGCTGCATGACTCATGAAGTACGTCGGTAGTGAAAGACTAAGTATGCGTGGTTAGTCAAGTACTTGAATATTATATAAATGCTGCATGACTATTAAAGTACTTTTTCAGTGTAATTATTGCATGGCTAGATAATTATGTACTTTGATAGTGTAAATACCAGTTACTGCATGGCTAATAATTGATTGTGTTTGCATGCGTACATTAATGTTTGTGGATTTTTTGGCATAATTTTGGCATGAAGCATTTTGCATGGATTCTGTATTGTATTAAATTGTAATGAGCTAGTACTGTGATATCTGTTCATCCTTTGTGTTATAATTACAGTATATAGAATTCTATGTACTGTGTTATAATTGTTGCCTCTATAGATCATTTTTGCATATATCAACTACCGAGCATGGCTTAGATCTTCAGTATGTAGCTTAGATCTTCAGTATGTAGCTTATCTTCAGTATGTAGCTTGAATGTGTAGCATGCTCAATGTTATTTGTTTTTGTACTCACATTGTTCGTCTTGCATGAAACCTGCATGTCTTAAAGTTACATGGCAGCTTAATAGTTCAGCTAGAATTCTACTACTTGGTTGATCAGTAAAGAAATATTTAAATAATTGTTGATCAATTTCTTAGTATCCAATCACCTTACATGAAATTTACTGAGTGCGGCATAAAAAATATACTCCTAGCGAATTCGCGATAACTCAGTCAAAATTAAACATTCTACCTCCATATTTGCAGAGATTGTAGCTAGGATAATTTGACATAAGATTTGAAAATTGCAAGTGAAAATATCGTTGAGTTCAAAAGTTATGAAAGTTCTACAAAGTTCTACAAAAAATCAAAAAATCATTTAAACCAACACATTATTATGCATGCAAAGAGCATTATGATGCTTCGGTCTCAGAAATAAGTCGCCAACTGGCCACATCAAATTTGCTTGACTGCCGACAATGGGGGGGCGATGCTTGAATAGTATCAGACCCAAGGCAAAGACAAAGGTGGAACTGAAAGCGAATCAAGAGGCAATCTTAACTGACTTGCGCCGTAGCAGCCCATCAACAAAACCGTACAGGCATGCAGAAGAAGACATCAAGCATTCATCAGAGCTGATGGCGAACATATAAATTATCAAACTCAAAGGCCTGTTGTTGACCGAACCAGTTGGTTCCTTTAAGACTACCAATTTATCTGAGTGATTCAAAGCACTATGACCGAGAGGCATGAAAATACTTTTCGCCAGCGTGATAATGTGTTGGTTCAAGTGATTTCTTGACTTTTTGGGGGAAAAGTTTCGTAACTCTTGAACGCAACGATATTTTAACTTGCAAATTTTCAATCTTGTGTCAAATTATCCTAGCTACAATCTCTGGAAATATGGAGGTAGAATGTTTTATTTTGACCGAGTCAGTGCGAATTCACTAGGGGTATATTTTTTTATGCCGCACTCTGTATACTCGTAGATCAATTTTTACCGCGCCGCTTGGCTGAATGACGTTATAATCTCTGATCTAATTAAAACACTATGTTGCAGTTGTAATTTAGGCTGTAATTGTAATTTTTTATTTCAAGATTCTTGAAACTTGAAGTCATTTGCATGTGCGTTGTTGATTCAATTCGGTTTTCTTTTAAACTGATTTCATTATTAAATTGAGTGCGGAGCTGTTTGTTTATTGCTAGGGCCTACATTCATGCACAATTGATTATTTGCGATTTACGTTTAGCTAATTATATTATTTACCAATGCGTGTATAGTATAAGTTGGAGGTTCTCTTTAATATTACCCGCCGTGCTTTTTAACTTTTGAGGCTTTTCTAGCAAAATCTCCGATAAGTTCAATTAAAAAACAGAACTGTGATCTGAAGTTTTAGATTGTATTTTAAATAGCATATAGGATTTCAAATAGCATTTGATCTTACGGACCTAACCGACACTATACTATAGACTTTAAATTGTAAAATATGCGAGCAATGCATCAATTTTGTTTGTGTTATTATGTCTTTGTAGACTCTGATCGTAGGCCTATGTTCATTTTGTTTATAAATAGAGTTGGGTCTGTCATAAAGTATTTTTCAGAAATATATACAACTAAGAATAGAAATCTACTCCTCCGTGCAACGGCACTAAGACCAAACCCGTTGATTTCTGTGACTAATATCAAAATGAAATTGGTGAGTAGGTACATGGTGAGTTTTGTAATGGTGGTAACTTGGTAAGTTTTCTCTGGCTGGTGTGTAGGTGTGTGAGCTGGACATCATCTTCAACTTTGAGAAGGCGTACTTCATGCTGGACGAGCTGTTGATAGGCGGTGAGGTGCAGGAGAGCAGCAAGAAGAACGTTCTCAAGGCCATCGCCGCACAGGACCTGCTGCAGGAGGTCTGCACACTCACGACTCTCGCTCGTTTTGTTGGAAGTGTTTAACTAAAACTAAGCTAGCGGCCTCTCAACCACGATCATACAGAGGATGGTGGAAGGCTCATGCGGCAGAGGAAGACCTTGCACAACCTGGCTGAAAAACCTAACCGATTGGACAGTCAGTTTACGACCTACATACAATATTCAAAGACCGTCAAAGATGGAGACAGATGGCCATTTCTGTTGCTCATGGCGCCCCCACGATCGAAGAGGTCAAGGGCGAGGCAGACAGGCAAGCAGGCATTTAACTAAAACTATCACAGCGAGGCGCTGTGGAGTAGTGGTTAAGGAGTCGGGACAAAGAGTCCAGAGACCTGGGTGCAAGTCCCCTCGCCGGCCACTATGAAACCATGCGTTGCAGGCCCTTCAGTAAGGCTGTTAAGCACACAAGTGTCGCTAGCTGCTAACCCCATGCCAGATAAATATTTATTTGGTTGGCGTCAGGAAGAGCATCCGGCAGTAAAAAGTCAGCTCCTGAGTCCTCATTAGGGCGTAAGCGTCTAAGCTTATGTGAAAACATGGATATTGACAGACTTAGATGACAGAAAGGGCGGTTTGTTTATTTCATACTAGTCAGGGCATGTAGAGAAGGTTTACGACTGCACTTGCAGGATTTATAAGCAAAAATGGTCACAGTATAGATAGATCAAAATTTAGGATCCAACTTTTCTTCCACCGGAAGAAGACACTTTCCTGTACAGAACTTGCGAGCAAGGGTGGGGGGAAGGGTGAGGGGGGTGATGACAGAAGTTTTTGAGGCCTGTCTTACTAAAAGCACTGCTGTATTGAAAACTTGAATACTTGAAAATACTGCTGTAGGCCACTGAATAGCTCTGCAGCATGCTCTACTGGAAGTGCGCATGACGATTTTTTTGCGATTTTTTGCGCACTTACTTTTTCAACGTAGCGTGTCCAATTCATATGTAATGCTTTAGAAATAATTGGCTAATCATCATCATTTACGTTTTACGTCCACTTTTCCGTGCCAGCACAGGTTGGACGTTTCCCACGATGAGACTCCCCCACAACTCTCGATTCTTTGCCATCTCTCTATTCAAGCCTCGCTCCTTCATATCGCTCTCTACCGCCTCCTTTCATGTTTTCTTCCCCCTCCCTCTTCCAACGATTCCTTGCACCTTAATATGCTGCCATGCGGACACCCAGTCTTCCTCATTCATGCGTTTTACGTGTCCAAACCACCTCAGTCTCCCTTTCTTCACCATGTCCGTTACACATAGGACACCTGACCATTTTCTTAGATCTTTGTTTCGACACTTGTCCTTAAATGACACTCCACACATCCATCTCACCATCATTTTCTCTGTCCTCTCTAATCTCTGAAGATCCTTCACCTTTGCTGGCCATGTCTCACTTCCATATACCAAAGTACTTTGCACACACATTTTGTAGAATTTTCCTTTTAGTTTCAATGAGACACCCC
>JAQIWG010007890.1:0-11910 GCA_034695025.1 Chamaedrilus cognettii | reverse complement strand
AAGAGGGACTTAGACAATCTGATGTCCTCCGGCAGTTGGTTCCACACGGCCTCGGACGCGCTGGTGAAGGCCCGTTGTCCGGCGGTAGACTTGAGTCCGGTCGGGATGGTGAGTCGGTGTTTCAATTCAAAAATATATAAAGGTAAGTATTAGGCATAGGCTACGTGTACATATATGCAATCAGTAGTCCTACCTGCTTTACAAGTTCCTGGACTTGCGAGACTGTCATAGTTTTGTTGCTCTCCTCTTCAAGCACATAATCACTCTCCAATTGAATCTAAATAGAACAACATCCATCCAACCATCACGATTTGAGCAGCAGGTTTGAGTTTTTCATACCACTCAGCGTTAAGAAAAGGGGAGAGGTGCTTCTTCGAATGCAAAAGTCTTTGATGCAGCACAATGCCATTAGATTCCCAAAACTTCACCTCTGCGTTTTTGCTCAAAAATAAACACCCACCGCTGCAAGATGCTGCTCAAACTCAAAGTTTCCCTTGACAAACACCCTCGCCACCACATCCGTCACATTCAGCTGCTCTGCAGCCGCCGCCATAAAGTGCTTGTACACCGTCACAAGGCGATGTCTTCCCCTTTCAGCCCTCCCCCCCTTGACCCCGTCATCTGGCGGCGAGGCCCCGCTTGCAGGCTGGGCTCCGTCAGCGGTCCTGCGGGTCACGGGGAGGCTGTGGGACTGATTAGGAGAAGTGATGGGAATATGAGGGTGGCGACATTGAGTAGAAGCAGCGCCATAGTCGCAGAGGAGGGGTAAGCCAAGCCCGCCAGCTTCGATCTAATGCAACAGCCAATGCCACATTTGATATAAATTAAATATTGGATATATTGGATATAATACAGTCGCATAACTATACTGGATACATGATAAAGTATATGTCATATATACTTAATTCTTGATTTGCTCAGTTGGAGCACACCCACCATATTGTACAATACTTATAAACAGCATTAGCGCCATCATTTAAACCATTTCAACTTGGGTAGACTAATCCAAATATTTGTTTATATATATATATATACTATAGAAAACGCAAAAATTTTGGCAGCATGGCATTATCAACAAAGCGTTCGGTCAGCGCGTTATACGAGATGAATATATATACTTTTGCGTGTACCTTTTGGATAATTAACTTTACTATACACCCTGAATACTATTTGTTAAGTTTGCTGCGATAGTCATCGATAAAGTCTGAATATAATTCATTAGAATTAAATATACGCGTCGCACCGTAACTTACACATCTTTGACACAAAGTGCGACTTGTATAAGCAATAAGAGACGCACAGCGATGCGCTGGTCGAGCTCGCCGTTGACACGGACGCTAAACAGAGCGTCGATGTTGTGGGTGAAGTGGACTTCCTCCAAAGCGTTCTGCATCGACCAACGTCCAGAGGTCCAGTCTGCCTCTTCAACGACACACGAGTATAGTTGATTTCATTCGTGTCATATTTTCTTTTAATTCGTGTTCAGTTAATAGGCCATAACGTTATTGCAAATAATTGAACACGATTTTATTAAGAGATCGACGTCTTCTACGCTTAATGTATAATCTGAGCGTTATTTTATTTGATTATTGTCGAATTAATAATTGTTGAAGAAACATCGTGAAATCATGTGAAGAAACATCAAGACGCACTGTGGTCGAGTAGTTTAGCTTGTTGCTTCCCTTAGATAGGCGTCGGTTCGAATCTCAGCCACTGCATAAATGCGTACAGTCGCCTTCTGCACTCGCCAGCAATGCTACTTACCAAATTGATCGACAAAGTCATCATCATCGCTGCCGTTGGGCAACAAAAGACACATTTATGCTTTTTGCTCAAATTAAACAATATCTAATTTTTCTTTTTTTCTTTTTTTCAACGCAACTAAAAATCTTAAAAAATGGCATAATTCTTACTTATGAGCGCCCAGCCGCCGAGCTTGGTAACGAGTTCGGTAAAGGGCTTCAGTCCAGTCGCCTCCAGAGCGCTGGAGTTGAGACATTTCCCCTGAAACACCTTCAGCTTGCGCCTCCAGGACCCAGGGGGAGTCGGGTCCCGCTGGAGCGAAGCGGAGAAGGACTCGACGTCCCGGAGACTCGCTAGCTTCAGCGAGTCCTTCAGGGACCAGGCGGCACGGGGAGCGAGGATCTAGGCAGGCAGTGTGCTGTTGCATTGTGTTTCTTATTAAATATACTCCACTGTAATAAATATTTTGGTATTTATTGTATTGTACACTAGACCACAGCGAGGCGCTGTGGTCTAGTGGCTAGGGCGTCGGACAGAGCCTTTATTATAAGTTGTGAGTGTTTTTTATAAGCTGTGTAATTTTTACAGTAAAATATGTAAAATTGAACTGTAAGCTAAAATTGACATATTATACTGTAAAAATTACACGGCTCTGATAAAACAAGGGTCACAGCAAGGTGTATACTAACAAATCCAAATGCAAACATTGTAAAAAAGTGAAAAACGACTGTCCTCCCAGTTAATTTGTTTATTTTAAAACGATGCACGATGTTTCTGCGACACAAGATCAGAGGCAAGTGACCTCGGTCACTGACGCCCATCCCTCGCAGGTGTGCCGGGCGAGGTCCGCGCACCCCTCGCCCCCCGGGTCCAGGGAGGCGTTAAAACAGGGAGAGCGGGCGAGCAGGGGGTCAGCCAGGGATCGGTTGAGTACTTCCTGCAGGTCCGCACCTGAAACATATCACGTCAATCTACCCCCTGCAGGCCGGGGAATAAAGAATCGGCTTGCCGCTCAGAGCTCCCCGGGTGAGTTCTAAAAGTTGACGAAAGGAGGGAAGCGGTTCTGTGCCGGTTCTCTTGAACAGAACCAGACTGTTTTGCTACACGCGGTCCCTAAACTATGAAAAATAAAAAACAAATCGTCAATCTACTCTCTCTCTATAGTGCGCTGCATGCGGAAGGTCCGTGGCATCTAATCTCTCCACGCCTGGCGATCCTTCGCCATTCTCTTTGTGTGTCCATACGATTTCCTTTCCAGTAATAATGTAAATCTATCGTTCCTATTCTTTTCCTTCTCCTCGTCCTCTTGCCCTTCATTTTTTTCTCCGAATGTTTCGTGAATCAACTAACTGATGTTAATTGGGACTAAGTCATTGGGATCAATATTCGCTCACAAACCAAAAATCTTAATTAACCCATAGTGACTTTTACGCAATCGAAGTTTTTTCATAAACGCAATAAGGCGTTTCTTTCATAAACACAAAAAACGTTCATACGTGACAAAAAACTTCAGTCGCAACTCGCAAACCACAAAAGCCTCTTATATTATCTCTACCGTCAGGCGTGATAAATTTTCAATAAATACGGTCCAAAAATGTTCAAAAAGGCCTGGCGACGCGCCACAGCTCACCGGCCCTCAGGCAGCCCGGGTCTGCACACATTCCCTCCCAGGCGGCCTCCAGGTCATCCTTGGCCTGGCTCGCCTCCCTCAGACTTCCCTTGACCGCTTGAAGGTTCCTCGTCGCCACGTCGAGGGCAGACTGGAGCTTTGAGATGTGGAACTCCTTGCTGCCAATCTGACCCTTCTGCTGCGACACCTGCCACACAAAGATCTAAGTCATTATTCACCATTTGATCTTTTTATTTGCAACTTTTGCAGAAAGAAATGAATACAATTAAGAAATAATTGAAAAAAAATCAAAAAGGTAAATACCGCACATGTATAGGCACCGGCAAAGGCACGACGCTTACCAGTGCTAAAGGGTCTTTTGGACCGAAAATTTGCACATGGATATGATATGCACATTATATGTACTGAGAATCAAGCACTACAGCTTTATTATCAACACGTCCACTCCAGAGAGCCTAGCGTGTAGCGTTACATCAGGCCTACTTAGCCTAACCTGCATGGTGCATTACCGTTACATACTCGTACATGTACATGTTACAGACTGTCGTGCAGCTAAGCTCGTTTCATTGCATGATGAAACTGATCTTTCTTATCGTGTGGCAGCAACACCTTAAAGACTTGATATAGACTAGCACAAAGATTTAGTCGTAAAAACTAGCACTTAAATATTTGTTTTATTTGTATAGTAATATAAGCTTAATCAAAGAATTAACTCAATTATTAAAGTGACCCACAAGAGTGGACGAGTTTTCCTCTGCAATTTTGCTCGTCACGAGGATCATGATCAGCCCGATCGTGATGGCAGACAGGAAGAACACTGAGATCGCAAAAATCACCTCCCTCCCCCTCAGCTCCACCACGGGGCCCTTCCCGTCCAGGCCCCCCTCCTCGAAAGGACGCTTGGGGGACGACACCCCACGGGCCCTGGAAGTAGGGTTGCCAGAATTTCAGCAATCGAATAAAGACGCCAAAAATGCTGCCTGTATGATTCAAATTTGTCACTACATAAACTTTCATATAGGTTTTTTTGCTGTAATAGGAACAACATGCACATTTTATTAGAGATGTGCACCAAGGCCCGCCACTGCAGCCCATAGAATGAAGGACGCATGGGGATGAAGGGGAGGGGCTTGGCCGGCGGGCCAAACCAATTACCAACCGTCAACAATTGATTGACAGGGTCATGACCCTTGCATATCCAATCACAATAATTAACAACTATTACCCATAATACAAATCAACTTCCGTTTTTAACAAAAAAATGCTTCTTTCTGTGATGTTGTTCAGCTAATGCATGCGCATTCTAGGCTTGTAGTTCTGTGATGTACACACAATTAAAAGAAGACCTTGTCAATATAATACATTGATTACTAATGCTAGAGATATTGGCGATTATTATTATAGCGCACTTTGCCATTTCAACAAATATTACGAATTATATGTTTATATTTAAACCTCTATGTAATCGGATGATTGTGATATAGGTCATAGCTCAAAAAAGGAAGAATTAGCGTCCCTTATTCCCTTCAGAAGGGACACGGGACAAATGGCCTCAAATAAGGGACGGCTCTTAAAATAAGGGACGTCTGGCAACCCTACCTCACGATCGGGCGCTTTTCCTCGTCCTGCAACAGCTCATCCTCCGTCGACTGACCGTCATCGCCCCCGCTGAAACTCACCTTCAACCCCTGGCTCCCTAGGCCCCCCGGGGGACCCTCCCCGGGACCCCCAGCCTCGCCCGAGTCGTTCTCACCGCGGTCGAGGCGTGGGGAGGAGGCGTTAAGGGACTTAAGAACGGCCGAGAGGACCGTGCCGCGGTAGACGATGGGCTCGCGCTGCAGGAGAGGCTCGCAGCTGGAGCTGGTAGCGGGTTGGGCGGTCTCCTTAAGCGGCGAAGGGTCCTTGAGCGGCAAGGAGTCCTTGAAGTGATCGGTTGCTGCAGGGCCGGTGACACCAGCGTGCTCGCTATGTTCGGGCGAATCGTCGGACGACATCATGACTGCAGCGATGCGTGTCAGTGTATACAGTAGGCTACTACTGCTGCATTTCTCATAACATGCGCCAAAGGATTAGAATTAGGATTAGGATTAGGATTATCCTAGCTACAGCAGTTAGAAAATAGTAGGCCTAAACGTCGTATATACGATGGCCTAGGCTGCCTATGGTATAGCTGATGGGACCGCAAAGTGCTAGCTGTCGGGTTAGCCAAAACATCGATGCTAAAGAATGCGCAGTCGGGCACTAATTTGGTCTTTGGGCAATAATGGACCGGAACAGCCGTGATGCAGTGATGCTGATAATGGCGCTTAGTTCGTGACTGATGCGCGCTGCAGACAAAAATCTTCCTGTTAAAATCCGCGATGCATGGCTCCGTGGCTCCTACATGTAGCTATAATAGTTATTAATAGCTTAATACACTTTGGCCAGGGAATTTCGCCGACCCCCCTGGGAGGGGGGGGGGGGTTAACACCCCCCCCGTTTTGGTTAGAGGGGGTTAAAGATTAGTCAAAAACCGTTTTTTCCGCCAGGGAAAAAGTTTGACTTTAAGATGTTGTAGTACAGTAAAATGCGTCAAAGTGCGCACTGTTGAAAATTTCATGTATGTTCAAATGAAAATGTTCAAATTACATGTATGTTCATGGCCAAAGCACTGCAAAGTGAATAGTGTGAAAGTTCGTAATTAAGCACTGTTAAAAACAGCCTGAAAATTTCCCGTCTGCACCCCCCCCTCCCGTGGTTGTGAGTTCTGTACCGAATAATGGAAAAAGTGATAACACGCCCCTGAATACTTTTGAACCCTACGGCCCCCACCGAAAAAAATTTGGTGCAATCAGGCGCGTCCAGCCTGACGGGAGGACTGCAACAACACAGCCGTGCGATTGTCACTGCGGTCCGGGACGTTGGGACAACACTGAGCACCATTAACGCAATGAATCAATGGATCGAATGTCGGTGACGATGCAGTGACGGCGGGTGCATGATCATACTATAGGCTCAGAGGCTCTAATGTAGCCTACATGTACACGTAATGGCGCTAGCAGTATAGGAGATAGATCTACAGTCCTATAGGCCTACATGATTGTATTTCGTTTGGTGTATAGGCCTATATAATACATCGGCGACGAATTGCATATTTGCATTAATACCTCATTGGCTTTGCTGCATTATAGCGAAGAAAAATTATGAAAAAACTTCAAAATAGCGTCATCTTGCTAATGCATTTTAACTAAAATATCCGACTAGGGATTGCAAAGTCGCAAAAGTCTCAAAGTCTCATGGTCTCAAAGTCGCGAAGTCTCAAAGTTGCAAAGTCGTAAAATGCATTTTAACTTAAATATCCAACTAGGTGTTAAGGCTTTTGGTCAAACGCCTATACTTCGAACTATTTTCCGCCTGGATATCAAATAAAATCAAATCAAATCGCTATAGCTCAGCGTGAAGTTACATGTAGCAGCATATGCTTTGATAGTAGCTACAGCTAGTGTACATCATATGTACATCATAGCTGCTATACTGCAAACAGCAAACAGCAATCAGCAAATACGCAGCATGCGTGGCCTACGATGTATTAACTTTCGCAGGTCAAATTTCATCTTAAATATTATGAGTCTACAATGTCATGAAATCCTCGACAAAAGCAGAGGATGCAGGACTGAAAGTCTATGTCACAGCGAGCAGTTTAAAGGTCACACTCTAATAGAAGTGCTCCAATGAGATTTATAAGCAAACGAGAGACTGCAGCTCATACAATGTAGCCTCAGAATGTCAACAGCCGAACTCGCATGCGTCCAAATGTTTGTAGGGACAACAATCTGAGTAATTGCCATTTTGTATCCCTGGAGATTTTGTGCCATTAACCGTACTAGGCATATAATCTGTTCTAGGTATCACTATTATTCCCGCGGCTTGGTCGGCCTCTGAGAGAAAGCTGGTATTCAGTACACGGTTGCTAATCATGTTATGGACAAAATTGTCAAATAAATGCTACATTGCGAAAGAAGAAGCGAAACAAACTAGTATAACATAGGCCTTTGGTATCAACTTCCGCGTGCCACACCCCCTCGTGTTTAAAGTTTTTCAGTTTTGTAATTTCTTCCTGATCTATTTTTAAATCAATTAGGCGTACTGCCTAAGGCTTAAGCAGGAAAATATAGTTGTGTAAGCCTACTTTCTTTGGGTTAGATGACATGTACACCATACCCTAGGTTTATTTTAACAATATCAGAATACTATCTCCTCGCTGACCATATGTAGCCTATAGATCGGTCGTAAGCTATTATTTCAGATGTTGTTTAAAATTAGACTTTATTTTAATAGTATACAGAATTTACATAATTCTTATAAATCCACATTTATTCATTTAGTAATTAATTTAACTGTATTTTGTTGGTTATTGGTGCTATATTACCGTGATTTTAGCGCAGATTTTGTGGGTGATTTTTTCAAAGATGGACGGGAAGCGTTTGCTGGGCGTGAGACGTTGTCAGTGTCGCCACCTATACTCCCTCTCCCTCCTGCTGCTCACCGTGTGCCTCTACATGGTAGTCGTCAGCCTATACGAGCTGCGACTGATGCAGGCCGAGTTGGCGTCCAGCCACCAGCCGCAGGCTGAGCTTGTCTACAGGGCGCCGCCGCCACCCGAACCCCCGCCCCCGGCCCTCGTCGACGATCGTCCTATAGTTTGGGTGCATACGGGCAATGTAAGCTTGACGTGACTATAGAGACCATTTGTGGGCTTTAGTCAGTGATGGTATTCTTGTAAATGCTAGGTCTTATAAGCCATAGCACTTTTAGCATGTTCTATGTTGTCTTGCGTTTCTGGTGCAACACATTTTATACTTAATCATTTTTGGAGGGTGGAAGACAAGTTTTTTGTTCAAATTAGAAACTACACAGTTGACAAGGCGATACACGGGTGTGACAAGAAGTGGGGTCTAATGATTATTGGTCACAGGTGTTAAGCTATAGTCTAGAACCTAGACAAGGAAGTGTTCATATTTAAAATTCTTGATATATCTATGCCTTGTAAAGTCATATCAAGAATTTTAAATATGACATATTTTAAACATGTTTTGCGAACTATGAATTGTTGTATTGTACCTCAAGCTGTTATCTACGATTGACATAAAAATAAATTTAAAAATATGTTACGCAAAACGCTAATTGTGCGACATCAATGCCCTGCAGCATGACCTTGAGGGTTTTCATCACATCTTCAAGGTCTTTGATCGGATTGGCTACGCTCATGGGGGGGCGAGCTCAAAGTGGGACGTTCTCTGGTCACACGACTATCCCTTCCACTCTCTCGGCCATTACCTTGGTGATTTGAGGCCTCACCAGCGAGTAAGCTATGCAGTGGTCGTTTGCGTTGAATCGTATACGCAGCCTACTATTTTATTTTATTTTATTTTTGACCAAAAAGGTAAAGATTAGACTAATGGAATTTGTGATTTTGTATTTCGCACTAAATTGATTTTAACTATGTATCAAATTAATGTGCTTTAATTGTTAGGCTTAGCCATGCTAATGTACAGATGATGCCTGAGTTATAATGAATTTTATTTATATTATATTGTGTGTGACAAATATCCCCTGCGTGTCAGATTCTACTAAATTCTATATCTATTGTAGAGTAATTCTATGGTGAACAGGAAGTGGGGTCTAATGATTCTGATAATTATTCAGATGCTGTTATGTTGTTTTTGTCTTCAGGTGAATCATTTTCCCGGCTCTGGTTACTTGACAAAGAAGGTTAGTCTGGTTTCAACCGACAGCAAGATTATTCCCAAGGCTTTCGCAATGCCGCATGAAAAGCGATCTTTTCTTCACTATGTAAGTCGTGCACTTCCAGTCATTAGTCCATTTTGTTTATTTTGATATCAATAAGTGACTTTGTACTAATGCACTAGTATGTTAAAATTGATGTAATTAAATACTAAGGTTTTTATATTTGCTAAATGAATTTGCCTAGTTTATCGCACCGAATAGTTTTAAGATTTTTGTAAGATTTTAGGAATTGCTAATAAATATTCCTTGTTTATCGCCTCTGATAATTTTAAGATTCTTTCAATGATTAATTAAAAATTATGTTTACGATATAGTACTATGCTGATCAATGCGATACTACTGTGATTTTTGATGACTATTTTGCTTCCATTTGATTTGCATAAAAATTGAGTGTGTAAATGTTGTTGTAGGCTCAGAAAAATCCGGAAAAGATGTGGGTTCAAAAGAGTAACCAACATAGGGGTGTGCATGTACTAGCCATCAATGGTGGGATTTCTAATATTTCAGAACTAAATGTGATCTGCGGTGGTATATAAAATGCTTGCGCTATTATGTTTTAAATGTAGGCCTAAAAGTTATCAAAGCATGCGTTTATAATATGCATCATATTAGTTTTTTTATACGTTTTTTCGTATTAGCTATTCAAATTTATTGATTTTTATTTAAACAAGCAGCTGGTTTGCATCAAGGAGAGATTTTCATTCTATCGTGGTATTCAGAAAACCTGACTTAAATTTAGTACTAGTGTTTAGTAGTATATACAGTACAATGTAATAAGTCATGGTTTCAGAGCTAGATCTGGTCAAGCCAGAGACTTTTGTTCAGGAATACATCGCAGATCCTTACCTCATAGATGGAAGGTAGAGTCTTTCAGGTTTTAAGGTCATTGCTACCAGCGTAACTCACTGTCTATTTTGAAGCTTTGATGTTGCTGTAATTAGCTGAACATTCCTAGCATATCTTATAATAGCTCAATGTTTGTCTTAAAGTTATTGTCATGAATTTGACTAGTGTGTCAAAGAAATAAGCATTATGTAAAATTATGTTTTCTATATTTTATATAATGGCTTGCTGGTAAAATCAAATGAAAAACATATTTTCCTGTCAAACTTTGGGCCATTTTATGTAAAGGTTAAGCAAGAGAGAGAAATAAAACAAGGAAGAAGAAGAACAGAAGTTGGCGTTGTGCTAGTGGTGGGCGTAGTTATTGAAACTATAAACTGCTTCCTGTTTGATAGAAATAACTTACTGTTGTGAGTTCATGCTTTCAGACGTTTTGACATTGGTCTGTATGTGACCATTACATCTATCAACCCGCTAAGGGCCTACATACACCAGGGAGAATGGCTGGTGAGGTTCGTTCCACTTCAGATACACTTTAGTGACTTCTAGATGGACTTATGACGTACTTTGTATCTTGTTCTAAATACATTATAAAAAATATTTTACACTCCTTCATCTGGTTGTCAAATTATTTTAATAACCTGCAGTGTGGAATCATTTCAGTTGGTGCAACTGAAAATTGTAATGTTTAGGGTAAAAACAATCGGAATTTGGCACGGTTTGTTAACGTCTTGCAAGCTTTAGATATTTATCTAGATATCGTGATGTAAATTGAAATGCGGAATTAGAACTTCAAATTTTGAAAGAAAGTGAATGAATGTATTCTTTGCAGATTCTGCACTGTCGATTATCACCCGTTCAATGCCTCTGAGGTCAAGAAGTATGTGGTTTCCGACGATTACACTCAGCTGTGGGAGGTGAATTTGTTCACAATTTGATTCAACTTTACATAGGCCCAGTTGTTTTCGATCAAATTTAATTTGATGACAAAAAGATTTTCACTGTTTATTGATATTGTATTTTATTATTGATTTTGTTTGTATGTCGTGAATCGTGATTTGATTATAGTTTGATAATACTGCAAAAGAAAATAGTATTTTTTACAATTCATTACTAAATTTGTTCCTGTTTTTCAGCTGCCGTCGCTTGCGAGACTGTACACAGAGCTGGATTTAACTCGAAAGCAGTCGCTCTTTGCCTATCTTCGATCAAAAGGTTATTTTTAATATTGCTGCAGTCTAGGATCGCAGTCAATAGTATTGAGCAATTGATTTGTATCTGTTCTATTCTTGAATTAGGTTTCTTAAGTGCTGCAAAAAGAAGCAAAAATTAGTTGTGTAAGTTTTGTTATTAAATTTTTGAGCTGTTGATATAAAAAAAATGGCACATCTGAGTCTGTATTGATATCATTACGTTTGGTACAATATTTTGATATCAGTTCTTTGTATTTTGTTTCTAGGAAGTGATCCTGAGAAACTTGCCAAGAACTTGGAAAAAGGAATTCGCGAGATTTTGTTTGCCAAGGAAGAGGCTTTGATCGATGCCACCCGTAATTACCCTATAAGGTATTGCGTAGTGATTGCTCTCGCAGGCAGCCATTGCTCATTTGTTAACTACATGAAGCTACGTTATCATAATTTTCTGCATTTTCTATTTAGTCCACCCTGCATATAGTACTCTAAGGACTGCATTATATCCTACACCTGGTGCTACAGTTTAATTGTTGAAAAAAATGTCTCATTGCACAAAACAAGGTCATACTCGTGTTGGATAAAAGCTTGGACCACATCGGTGACACTCCCTATCTCTTCCATAGTATAGTTTTTGCCAAATTTTCAGGTGTTAAAACGGCGCACTGCTCTAGGTGGTGTACCAATAACGCGATTTCATTGGTCCCTGACTCCCTG
>JAQIWG010007889.1:0-11913 GCA_034695025.1 Chamaedrilus cognettii | reverse complement strand
CGCAGGCTTCTATTCCATGTCCTGGCCTTTCCCTCAGCCTCTGTAGAAAACGTCCAATGGCGCCGGTAGCTTGAGGCATGGGACCATCGTTGCTTTTTATCGACTCATCTCCGTGTTCTATCTGAACGAGCGAACGAGGTGAACAAACGACTCGGGGAAGCGTGAACCACAAAGTCTTGTTTTACGAGACAACAACTAGAGTAGTAGGCCTAACCTAGGCCTATCGAAGGGGTCGGCGGAACATTTGCCCATCTCTAAGTTTAAAGGGGGGGGGCGCCAAAAACTCCCAAATGATTTTACAATTTGCTATTGAATACGGCATGCATGTTACGCGTAAAGGGATTGAATTCGAGAACAAAATTTCCCTCTCCCTCTAGTGCACTGCCAAACGGCAGGTTTTCCCTGGCATCCAACCTCTCCACGTCAGGCGATCACCTTCCATTCTCTTCATGTTTTTATTCAATTTTCGTACCAGTAATTTATTTATCGTACCTATTTTTTTCGTCCTCTCGTTCTCTTGCCCTCTATTCTTCTCTTCAGTATCTCTCTGATCAATCCCTCTTCTCTCACAAACAGTGAACGAAATTTTAAAATTATCGACCCCCCTAAACGATAAAAAAAAGACTGTCGCGCTTGGGTTCGTGAAGCGTGTAGAATGTACGTAGTCTGGCTACGTGCGAGCGTCAGAGCAAAACGCGCTGAGTTGTGGGACGTCGTCGAACACCGGATAGCCCATCCGGTTAACAGCCCAGAACCGAAACGGGTTGCACCGCTGGAGTCTTGGAGAGTACCTCCTCCCATGCAGACCTCGATCTAAGGCTTTTGTAACTGCATTTTATGGGGGAGGGGGGGGGAGAATTATCAACTTCTGAGGAGGGTGACTCAAAGCAACACTTCATTTTCTGCCGAGAATTTTTTATGTACCACTTCTACGTGTAGGCCTACTCTTTTAAAATGTGAGAATACACCTCCCCGATCTTGAGTTCCGTGCTGGAGCAGTAAAATGTCACACCTCCCTTATGATTCACTAATCCTGCCTTGATGGTTATTCTTATGAGATTGCGCATCAAGAAAGAGGGCTATACTCAAAAGCTTAATATCGCTGTACTGTTACTGTACATAATCCCAAGTATAAGTTCGGCGTAAGTTTGAAGCGTTCAGTGTTGCACGTGAAAATTATGGTCTGACCCTTTGAATAATGAGAGTGTAGCCTATGTCGCTAAAGTTGGACGTGTATGTGTGTTAAAACTTAGTTGTCATTTGTGTCAATAGGTGTATGTCATCAATCGTCCAGAATTTCGTGCAGGCGTGTATAGTTGCTGTCAGAACTAATGAGACGATTCCAGGAAGACGGGTCTAAAAATCCAACAACAGTAGCCCGCTTCTCTTCGGACCGAGCTATAAATAGCTGCGCTTAACAGAGCGCTCGCGATACTGACCAAATTACAAAAGGGCGAAAGGCAATTGTTCATGTTCATGAATTCATTCATGTGCTGCGTTTACATTTGAAATGCAAGTCTTTTTTTCAGACACATTACATGTAGCCTGGCTAATGAGCAGGCCTAACTGAGTGTTAGTGTTATCGGTTTAATTCAGTTAATTTCAATCGATTCAGCGTCAAATTTAGGCCCATCGTTTGCACGCATTTTCTGTAAACGTAACTGCAAAAATAAGACGTGTTTTGAGTGCAGTTGCGCGTTGCTTAACCTTTGCAGGTCAAAACTCTATGGAATGTCCATCTAACAATCTGCAATATAGGCCTATCCACATGCACCCATCTTATCAACGTCATTTAAAATGCTCAAAGCGCTCAAATTCTTTCCGTCTCATTTCTCAACGATCATCTCCTTTACGGCCCTCCAACTCCTCCAATCCATGTCTCACAACCTCCCCTCTTCCAGCCACTTCCACTCAACCGTAGCCACTATTTTCGCCCTCCTCCGGATACTCTCCACGATCCAGTTGGCGTCAGGAGTCCCGGACGATGAAGCAGCACTGAGCGTCCGGTACCGGATTGACGAGGAGTCCCCGGTCGGGATCGAGATAGGGAACCTTCTCGCTGATCTGCGGCTCCAGGAGCGGTATCCGGATGGAGTCCTGCGGTTTCGCCTCCTGGCAGAGTCGGATAGATTCTTCCGGGTCGAGGAGACGAGCGGAGTGATCCGGACGGCGGTGAGGATCGATCGGGACGCGCAGGGACTCTGTCGGCAGAAGGACGTGTGCGAGGTGTGAGTCTGAAGTCTTTCTGGAAACATTTTCTTGAAATTCTACGTTTTTTTGTGTGTGCAATCAAAACTCTTTGTAAAGTTTATTCTTTTATTTATCTTTTATCTTTGTACTTTTCATACTGTTAATTAATTTTAAATTCAATCTGTTAAAAATGCGACTGTTTAATGTTTATGCGTTATTTCAAAATACAAATGTAAAATTAGATGAATTTTGCAGATGGGTGTAATCTATACATTAATTAGGCTTATGCCTAAAATTCGCATCAGAACGGCTCCTAATTGAGTTTAGTCCTGTACGTTTAGCTGCTTTTGAAGTCCATTGTGTGAATTTGACCTTGTCAACATGCGCCAACGTGCATGCATTATTACCGGTCTGTTGAAATAAATTCACATTTTTTTTATGGATAGCATTGATACAATCAAATCAATTCAATGCTATTTTATGAACTAAGTGTTTTTGATATAACACTATGGACAGTGTTATGGCAGTGTTTTGACACACACCTAATCATTTCGCCCTTTCCATGCCCGCTCCTGTCCAGATCCAGCTGGACGTCGTCACTCAACCCGAGCAGTACTTCCACATCGTCAAGGTCACTGTGGAGGTCACGGACGTCAACGACAACCCGCCGAGGTTCCGTGAGACCCAGATCGTCCTTGACATTGCCGAAGCGGCGCTGATCGGCAGCGTTTACCAGCTGCCGACCGCCACAGACGACGATAGTCCGCCTTACGGCATCCAACGATACGAGCTTGACTCTACTTCGTCCACATTTGGACTGCTCAGCAATGGAAGGTCCTGATACGGGGTTTTCTTCCTTTTCTTGTTTTGTTAGATACAGGGAGGAGGTGACATCCCATTACACCATCCGATGGTCGCTGGTGGTGGTTCAATCGTAGACTGGCAAGCATTGCACTTTCTAGATCTGGTATTCTTGAGAAAGATAGAAAACGATTTATGAAGATTGAAGATCTTTGATTTGAGTGTTGGGAGACATTTTTCTGATTAATATCCCATAGGAATAATGCTAAATACAGTGTTTGGCTAGGACAATTTAAGCGAATGTGCAGACTTATGCGAATAGTTTAAAAATATGTTAGAGTAGCCTACACCCACCGGAAGGTTATAAGAAACGAATTATCCATTTTTATAAGTGTTCGAAGTAAAAAAATAAAGTGAAATATTTCAGTAAAAAAGTAGCGATAAGGTCAAATTCCCTTCCAGGGCGGGGACGGGATTTGTCGACCTCAAGCTGGTCCTCCGCGAGCGTCTCGACCGCGAGACCGAGCCCCTGCACCGCCTGCGCCTCATCGCCTTCGACGGGGGAGGTCGTCCGGGGGGCGGGCCGGGACTCGCACCGGGGGGCGGGCCGGGGGCCGGGGCGGGGGGAGGGCCGGGGGGCGGAGCAGGGGGAGGGGCGCGCAGCGGGGTGGCTACCATCACGGTGAACGTGCTCGACTCTAACGACAACAAGCCGAGATTCTCGAGCGAGCAGTACGGCGTGGAGGTGGTGGAGAACACCCCGGTGGGGACTGTGCTGCTGAGGGTGCAAGCATCCGACCTCGACTCGGGGCTCAACGGGCAGGTGAGCGGGAAGGATGGGGCAGGGAAGGGGGTAGTAGACTCAATGGGTGAGATTGAACATAGTTGAAAATAGAAAATCCAAAAATGACGTCAATTCCATAGTTTAACATATAATGTAATATGTGAATGCTGTACTTAATAGTTGGTTTTACTGGATTATAGTGAAAAAAAGATGAAAAAGACTTTAAAATGGCGCCATGCCAGACAGACTCGTCGAGGTTCGCTGCATGTCGAGGAGGAGGGGATGCTGGGGAGTGGATGCTTTGCTAAGCAAAGTCACAAAGTCGCAAAATCACAATCGCAGAGTCACATACTTTGCAGTTGCGAAGTTGTGAAGTCGCAAAGTTTCGAAATCGCAAACTGCATTTTAACTAAAATATCTGACTACGGGTTAACCATTAATTGCGATTTGTAAGCATGTATACTTAATTTATGGACTAACTAAAAAAACATTTGCATTGCCACCTACAGGTAATGTTTTGTCGTTGCACCTCTTATCTTTTCATCTTGTGCACATACATTATTGTTAGGCTATTTGTGTAGAAAAATACAAATTGAGACATTTCTTCCGCTGCGCAGATCGAGTACACGCTTGCGCCTCAGACGCTCGCGCTCTCCGGTCATCTGTTCTCCGTACGCAACACAACCGGTGAGATCTCCGTGCGAGGCGTCATAGACCACGAGAGGGCGTCCGTGCACCAACTGGTCGTTGTGGCGCGGGACATGGGCGCCCAGCCCTTCTCCGCGGGCAAGTATATAACCATCATTAGCGTTCCGACTATGTAATTTTGCATGCAGTTTGTATGTCACTTCGATTATGAAAAGATCTGTGCTTATAATTGGCTAACATAGCAACGATTCACTAAGTGGATGTTTTTGTGGTAAGAGGAAATTTATTTTAAGTAAATACATTAGATGCATATAATTATGATAAAAACTAACATGTCAATACTAATAAATAATAGCAACGGTTTAATAGTCTGTTTTGGTATCCAAAGATGCATAGATGCATATACGAAAGCAACATAACATAAATAACAGTGAACATTGATGATCCTTGATAAAACTCCAATAATTTGTGAATAACCTTTTGTAACTTGCAGTCTTGTTTGTTTCGGAAAAACTTAATATGTCAAAGAGCAAATTTCATCTTTTTCAATTTCTGGGGGGTTTCAAACCCCCAAAGACCCATCCAATCCACGGCCCTAAACCTGTTACATTATTTCCCTGCAGAGGCCACTGTGGTGGTGCGGGTGTTGGACGTGAACGACAACCCGCCCTCGGTGACGGTCCACACGCTCAGCGGCGCCCAGGGGCTCGCCGAGGTGGCCGAGGACGCCCCCGTCGGGTCTTTTGTCGCCCAAGTGACCGTCGTCGACCTGGACGCTAGTGACAGCGGGCGCGTCGAGTGCAGCATCAGCGACACGGTGCGTCTATAGGCCTATGAGCTGGACTACACCTCGATTGCTTGTTGTTTTGCCGGCACAGCCGCACACTAGGGCTATTTTAGAGAACCGACTAAACGAAAACAGAATCACACATTAAGAGGATATTTCTTTAGGCTATGGTTCTGACAGCTGCAGCTGCAGGAGCAGCTGCCTATAACTTTAGCTGCTTTGGCAGCCGCTGTATAGCGCATAAATTTTATTTCTTGACACGTGATCTTTGATCGGATTAAACTAAACGCAAGTCTATTTTAATGCCAGACAAGATATTAAATATCTAAAAATTGCTCACACGTGCAGTCTTAGTTCAATTGAAGCAAAAGTTTTTTCCCCATGCAATGCAGTCGACGGCTAGCTGCAGTTTTTTTTACCCTGCAGCGAAAGTTTTATCAATTCTTAGGGGGAGTTTGAACTCTCAAATCCCCCGATGCACCCTGCGGAACAAGTTTTATCTATTTTGTGAGTCTAAACTCCAAAACCTTTCCCCTCCCCCAATTTAGTCTAGGCCTGCTTGCAGACGTTCGCCCTGCAGCGAAAGTTCGCCACCGAGTACCAGCTCCTGACGGCCGCTGCTCTGGACCGCGAGCGTATCGACCAGTACTCGGTCGTGCTGCGCTGTCTGGACGGCCCCCCCGCCGCCGTGTCGAGGCGCTTCACGGAGCGGACTCTGAGGGTGGTCGTGACTGACGTGAACGATAACGCGCCGGCCTTCAGTCAGCAGACGTACAAGGGAACGCTGATCGAGAACAACTACATCGGGGCGTCTGTGCTGCAGGTAGGCCCATAAGCAAAGAATTTAGTTAATTCCACGTTTTGCACCCCCCGTCGTGAGAGCTTAGTTTGAGTTTCGATGACGATTTGCGACTACCCCCTCTCTTTTGCCTGTTATGTCCAAAAGCGCTATATGTTGCAAACGAGTCATAAATCTACAGAAAACTGATTTTAGTTTACTGTCGCTATACTCGATGGTCTCCTATTGCATAGTTTTGCCCATGCGTTGAAGGGAGTCCTTGACATGGAAAGGGGGTGGTAACTGGCATTTTTTACGACTAAGCCTTTTTTTACTTCGCTTTCGCCAAGCGAAGAGAGTCTTGAAAATACCTTTTAGTTGTGAAAAACTCGCTGGGCATGCTGATTGGGGAGAACGATTAGGGCTGGTAAGGGGGGGATGATTGTCTGGCTTTTGCTAATATGGCCTTTGTTAGCTTGCTTTCCTGTCTGTTGCATAGGCAAAATTTGACGTGATATGCTGATGGGGGGCATGCATCCCCTCTCATCCATAGCATAGCCTTTGCCCTATCCCTCTGCCCAGGTGACGGCCAGTGACTGGGACGAGAAGGAGAACGCCCGTCTCCAGTACTCTATCCTCGGCAGTCACGTCTGGCAGTTCCACGTCGACCAGCGCGGCGTCATCAGCGCGCACTCCCCCATCGACCGGGAGACCTACGCGACCTTCCGCTTCCCCGTCCTCGCGGTCGACCACGGGACCCCCCCCCGGACCGGGTCGGCCCTCGTCATCATCAGCGTCGAGGACGTGAACGACGAGAAACCGCGGTTCACCCAGCAGAGTTTTATTTTTAACGTCGCGGAGAACGAGGCAGCAGGAAAATCCGCGGGGACGGTGACCGCAGAGGATCTAGACGGACCGATGTTTAACGGGTTTGTGTATGGGATTGTCGAGGGGGAGGAGGGAGACCCGGGGGGTGCTGGGGGGGAGAAGGTGGGGGTGTTTAGCGTTGATCCGGAGAGCGGGGTGGTCTCAACTAAATTTCCGCTGGATAGGGAGGCGCGGGCGCAGCATCGGTTTGTGGTTGTCGCGTACGACACAAAGGCTCCGTCAATGCGAGGGACAGCAACCGTTACGGTTAACGTGATAGATAAAAATGACAACGGGCCAGAGTTTGCTTCCGTCGCGAAAACCAACAACACCGTGTATATATCCAATAAGGCCCCCGTGGGTCACGTGGTAACGGAAATAACCGCGCGTGATGCTGATGTGGGACAAAACGCTATGATCGTTTACTCACTAGCGGACGAGCCAACCGGTTCGCAAACCAATCCCGCCGAGACGCAAAACAGGGGACTGTTTAGGATAAATGCGGAAACGGGAGCTGTGTCCGTAGCCGCGCCGCTGAGTGGATTCGACTTTAGGACGTTTAGGCTGACGGTGACGGCGACCGATCAGGGGGTGCCGCCTGTGTCTCGGAGCCTTGCGCTGAGGGTGGTGGTGAACCAGACAATTCCCTACGGGGCGCCACTGTCTGGGTTGACAGGGAGACTGCTACAGGTATTATTGATCCAATTTCGATTGATTGCAAATTGCAAAAATTTCTTTTATTTCACGTCTTTTGTGCTTTAATGATGAGCGTTTACGTCTTTATTTCAATTTCTTCTACCGTACAGTATTTTGCATACGTTTTTAATCTGCCTTCTTCCTCTACGTTTCAACTTCCGTCTATATCATATCACATCACAGAACTATACTTTTCACTCCGTGCATGGGCCGTAGTCATTATAGACGCGACTGCCTAGCAGGAGCGAGGTTTGAGATGGCGCCATCCAAAAACACCTGCACGGCATTGGCGACTTAGCTGGAGCCACCTCAAAACTCGCTCCAGCGAGGGAGGCGCGACTATGGTGACTACGGCCTCAGAACTAACGACCTGACAAAAGCGCAATCGGGCGGGGGGGGGGGGCGGGGGGGGGCGGGGGGGGGGGGTTGGGAGCCACAGAACAACAACCGAAGTTGCATAGACCTCTACACAACTGACTCTATTAGCATACGAAAATCTACCTATCGCTCAATTTGGTAAAAATTGCGAATGAACTAAATAGTTCATGATCAAAACAAAGGCTCGAAAACTAAGACATTAAAAAGAGTCCGCTCACTATTTTTGTGGCCCCCTCCCACTTCAGATAAAGCTATCGAAACCCATGGATCATCCTGCAGTGGTACGAGGGGGGGGCGGCCCACCCCTGACCCCACGTGGCGATACGTCACAGGTGTGTGCCACAAAGCATTGCACCTGCCGCTGCACCAGCAGGGCAGCAAAATTCTATATCGATGATTGTAGCAGCCTACGTGACATGTACCAGCGACAAGGCATAATAGCGCTTGATTCAGGTAACGATTCGCCTCGCTAGAGCCTTGGCAGGGGCGCCGGCACTTTATAGCCTAGTTGTTTTTTGTTGGGGGGGGGGGGCGAAATTTACGTTCTTTCGATTCACAAATTTTGCTGAATTTTCTTTGGGGAGGGCGGGGGGGGGGCGAAAAAAATATAACCGCAATTTTTTTCGCTCGCTTCAGTTAAACAATTTCTCTCCCTTTCCATCCGGGTCGTCAACTTCAATATAAGGAATCAAAATTTCAAACGGTGATGCTATTACAGTGGACTCTGTACAGTAAAAGGCAGTAAGCCTACCTTTTAATCTGTGCTTTAGTCTATTGAACTACTTGAAATGTCAAACGTTTCTCACCTCCAAACAAATGTAGCCTAAACTAGGCCTGTACAAAAATGTGGTCTATAGGCCGATCCTACAAACAATGCACGTCATGTTTTAGGTCTACGGGCCAATTTAAAATACTATGATCAATTTTAAAGGGCTTGGGGTATACAAATTAAATTATGTTTGGAGGGGCCTTGCCCACTCGAAATTTTTCCTGTCCGGATTTGCCTCTCGTGCCCCTCTCTGCCGGCGCCCCTGAGCCTAGGTGTAAGCTACAGTTGTAGCAAACGTGTTATTGCGTGGCAAATTTTTTTCGAAGAGGTAGGCTCTAGGCCCTATGGGTTAATTGCGGACTCGCGTGGCTTCGCAACATTTCGTTAGCTTTAGTTATTAACCTACCTTTTGTATATTATATATATATATTAACCTACCTTTAGTTATTAACCTACCTACACGTAATAGAAGCAGGCTATATGCAGTGTACGTTGTAACAGTAAGCCTATACAGTGTACAGTGTACATGTAGATCTACATTGTATGGGCTTACTGTCACACTCACTTTAAGAACATTTTTGTCGAGATTCTATTGACCTAGCTATCGCTGTCGGCCTACTGTATAATACTGTATATACTGCTACTGAATAAAATCGGCCGCAGGATATAGTGGGAGCCTTAATGTAGCGTAGTGAATTATTTTAGGGCCTATTAGACATATAAACAAATTTGATCTATGTGCGCAATTAAAGGCAAAATTGTCTAAAGTAAGGCCTAAACATGGCCTGAAGTAAGTTGTCGGCAGCAAGAAAATGTTAGCGGCATAAACTAAGTTGTCGACAGCATAAAATAAGTCGTCGACAGCATAAATTGAATTGTCGACAGCAAAAAATAAGTTGTCGACAGCATAAAATGAGTTGTTGGCAGCATAAAATAAGTTGTCGGTAGCATAAAAGAAATAAAGTATAAAAATTCGAGAAAGGAGGTTGCCGTCACGGAATAGGAATAGGCCTAAGCAGGACCACGCATGATCATGAGGAACTGTACTTATCATTCAAGGACTAGAAGGACTGGAATTAGGAATTAAAGAATTAAGGAATTAATCTGGAATTAGAAGGACTGTAGCCTATCATGAATTCGCGTGACACTGCTAGCGTCGAGAAGCTAAATTTCAGGTGCCGCGCGTCTCGAACACAAGCAGCTACACGTACAGGGCCTAGCTATCTGCATAGGCTAAATGCTTCACTTGAGAATTTAATTTCTTTTCATATTAGCCCATTCTTTTTTCTGTTTTGCTACAGCGCCAGTTCTACGGTTTAGTAGATCAAAGAAACGTCTCTTTCTCAAGCTCGGCGTACACCTTTGCCTCGCGTCATGTCCTCCGTGCCCGCCCACCACTTGTCGGCAGCGGAACAGTTCTTCCGCGAGGCTGACAAGGACAACACGGGCTACCTGACGTACAGCGAGATGTCCGCTCTGCTGCACAAGAAGGGCTACGCGGGGTCCGATCAGCAGGTTAAGGTAAATGAACGTGTTAAGGAATGAACGTCTAGTAGCATTTTGCTAACGATTGGGGCTACGGTAGACTGTAATGATGTACACGGTGTCCGGATGAAAATGACACGACTTAAAACTTGTCATAACTCGGACAAAAGTTATTAGATTGGTCTGAAATTTTATACACAACAATTGCAGCCAGTGATGCCATTCCTGGGGATATATCCCCAGATTCATGGATATAAAAAAAATCTAGGATCTGGGTATGGATATTTTTTTCTGTCAATATTGCATCCCTAGATCTTAGGATATTTCTGAAGGCGTAGCGTAGATTTTCCACTTAGTGTCATTACAAAATTATTGAATTTGAAAGTGCAGCGGCACATTGATGTTGACACAACTGCCCCAATGCATGATCCAACTTTCTTAACTTTCTTGCAATCTATTCACTATTTCATTTTTGTCTTAAATAGAAAGTTGGATTTAGGGTCATTATCTGAAATTTTTGATAAACATTACGGACTATAGGCTACTTAAGTCAGAAAAGGAAGTTTGAATTTCAAATTTCAGTTTTCCGAATTTCTGTTTTCTGCTTTCTAATGTTTTCCAAATAATTTATGTTTTCTGTTTCCCTGGCATTTGATGCAAACACCCAGCCGTTGTGTTCATTTCTGTTCCTTGGTGTTAGACTTTATGTCTTTTATCCTGTCCAGCGAAGAGCGCTTATGTTCCGTTGACGTTTAGCTGCGAATGGTTGGCGAGGCATTTATAAAGGGGTTTGTGTCCGATATAATTCACTCAGGACTTCGATCAGGCCATGTTACTAATCATTACTATTGATTACTATTGATTACTATTGATTAGTATTGATAAGTATTTATTACTATTCATTACTATTTATTACTATTTATTACTATTTATTACTATTTATTACTATTCATTACTATTCATTACTATTTATTACTATTTATTACTATTCATTACTATTCATTACTATTCATTACTATTCATTACTATTCATTACTATCGCGATTAGACTGATTCGTGACTACGACCCCTGGGGACCGATCATAGGGGGCTCTCTCTCAATTTGAAAGATGTGGGATATGGTTCACCCTAATGCACAAATTAGGGTACGGTACAAATGTCGGCCATCCCGTTACCGGCAGGATCGCCCAGATATAACGGACTCCTACTACGCAGCAGAACGTGTAGCCTAGGCCTAGTCTAGTTGCTGTAGTTTATAGGCCTAAATCCCGATTTCGGGCCCATTGGTAACATATACCTCGTTGGCCAAAAGAGTTGACTTTGCAGTCATTCTGCGTCTGACTTAAGTTATTAGAATCCTATCGGTGTCCCTTGGTTTATATCCATTTTGAATTTCGTGTTGTCGCGATCGAGCTTTCTTTCAAACCCTTTTAATGTCTTATGCTGCTGCTCGGCCTATGCTGCCAGTGTTGGCCGTTTATATCACGTGTATGCATAATATGTATTATGTATACAAGTTACAATGTGAAAAAAGATGTTGGGACGTTGGTTATTATTCGTTGGTTTGTTTTTCAGGACATGTTCAACTCAATCGACTGCGATGTCGAGGGCAAGGTTTCCCTGCAGGAGTTCATGCAAGCCATGGGCGAACAACCACCCACTCAGCACAAGTGAGCAAGCTGGTCGCATACCAATGACGGATGAGGGGTGGGGGGGGGGGGGGTCTGCGG
>JAQIWG010007888.1:0-11915 GCA_034695025.1 Chamaedrilus cognettii | reverse complement strand
CAGACATTAGTGTCGTGCTCGTTGCAGTCGTGCTGAACTATCAGACATTAGTGTCATGCTCGTTGCAGTCGTGCTGAACTATCAGACATTAGTGTCATGCTCGTTGCAGTCGTGCTGAACTATCAGACATTAGTGTCGTGCTCGTTGCAGTCGTGCTGAAATATCAGACATTAGTGTCGTGCTCGTTGCAGTCGTGCTGAACTATCAGACATTAGTGTCATGCTCGTTGCAGTCGCTCTGAACTACCAGACACCGGACCAGGCGATGCACGTCAACAAGGGAATGTTTGAGGACAATGGGCGCTGTGGATACGTCCTTAAACCAGACTTCCTACGGCTCGGTAACAATTACATTTTAAAGTAATTTATGAATCTATTAAATTTTTTTGTGTTTTTGTGTTTGTAGCTTGTTAGGCAGATCCATCATTCTCCTCATTTGAAAAGATGAGTTAATTTGGTGTTTGTTGTTTTATTGTGCTGTTATTTGAATTTTGAATTTTGCGGTTGTTTACTCTTTTAAATTATTTTAATGTTGCTGCTAATATTATTTGGTTTCTGCATTCCTCTTTATTTGTTATTCTTATTTGCATAAATTTAGCAGACGTTGAGTTTTTAATTGCAAGTTTTTTTTCTTGACAGAGTCTCCAACATGTAGTGCGGCTGGTCCATACCCTTCCGAATGGAGGCAAGCGATGAAAGTTAAGGTATGCTAGAGCCTAGACGTTTTAATAGTTTTCGAGTGTATGTTTGTAATTGTTTTGTTTTGTTTTTTGTAGTTTAGGGACCGTGTGTAGCACACAGGGGCTATTCTTGGTTCTGTTATTACAGGCGCAACATTGTCTTTAGTATGTGCTCAAATTGTCCTCTTATGCATACAGGCGTAGCATAAAGCGTGTCCTATAGTGCGTAAGACAAGTGATACATAACGTTTGGTTTCAAACCGCAGTTTAGATTTGTTGCTAAGTTTAGTGTTTTAAATATTGTTAACATACCATACTTGTTAACCCATCCCATACTAACTAACATAATTTAATAGTATTTAATGTTGATATGGATGAATTTATAAAATTTATGGCTGATATACTTTTGTGCGTCTTTATATTAAAATTTAGGCTAATCAATCGTATCTGTTGTTGGTTACTATACATTTGTTGGTTGCATTTTAGATTTGGTGTCTGTTGAACTCTGTTCTGTTCTCAAGTTGCCTATAGACCAGATCATTTGCACTCACTTTGCAAGTTTGTTGCAATATATATGAATCTTTTATTCACCACGAAGGTAGATATGCAACACAAAATAAATAAAAATAGTACAACGACCGGCATTAAGCACCAACTTGACCGTCGTACACAAACTTAGAGACATTAGGCTATTGAAATAGGTTACTCGTGTACATCAACCTTGGATTCAAAATACTTCTAAGCAACTGTATTAGTAGAAGATATTAGCTTGTCAATGTCAACGTTGTAAAATATACCGTGTGGTAATATCTGATCAGATAATCGGCGGCTACTACCTTCCGAAGAAGGGAGGGGATCGTCTGACTTCCATTCTTGATCCGTACGTAAAGCTGACGATTCTCGGTGTCCCGGCTGACAAGAGTGAAGCTAGGACCAAGACCATTATGGACAACGGTATTGCTAACTATTGCTAACGGATTTGCTTTCAGAAGCTTCCAAATTTCTGTATATACGCTGAACGGTATATGCTGCAATGGTTAAAATATTACTATTCTTATTTGTTCTATTGTAGATTTTTGTTATTCTGAGGTATTTGTGATCATTCCATTAGTGTTACTTGCAATAGTGTGTATACATGTTAGGAACAAAGAATTGGCTTGCAGCCCAGAGCTCCCGGGGCGAGTCGCAAGAGGCAACTAAAGATGGGGGAGCGATTCTGTGCCGGCTCTCTTGCACAGAACCGGACTGTATATAGTCTTTGTGTGTTGCACTAAACTACAAAAAACAAAAACAAGTTAGCCTAGTCATATCGATCTGTGCGAAAGATTTTTTTAGCATGCGCAGTTATATATTTCTCAACTGGCTTACTTTTTTAGTAGTCGGATTTACTACTGTAATTGTTTGACATCATATAGCTAAAGTTGCGTTTATAATATTCTGTACACACTACAATAGTTTGCTAAACGGGTTTTAATTTTTTTATCCAATGACTGTCATATATATCCTCCAGTTGTATAGATATCCTATGCTGAAATAACGTTTCTTATATTTTGTGCATATTTCAATGGTGGTAGATTCTACTGCGCTTGCAGGCTTCAATCCGGAGTGGAACGAGGAGTTCCTGTTCAAGATTCGTTGTTCGCCGTTTGCGTTTCTCTATGTCCAAGTAATGGACGCCGAGACGACGCAGTCGGACAAGTTGGTCGCTCAGTACTGCCTGCCAGTCAAATGCATTCAGAACGGTTTGTCAATTATCTATCTTTCTGTTCACACATCACTGAAGTCTAACACAATACACAGGAATAAGTAAACAGAAATGTAAGAAAAAGACAATAATAATAATAATAATATTGGGCTTATGATCCGTTTCGGTATCGAAAGACGTCATCGGGGACCTCCCCTCGTCATGGGCACCTTGCAGATGTAATTTAGAAAACCCAGATGAGAAGGAAAAGAAAGTATAGTACTTGTATGACAATGCAGCAGTCTTGGGCAGAGTTTTAAAAATTAGTTGTTAACATTTAAATCCAGGATTCAAGTCTGTTTAACCAATCAAATTGCGTTGAATAAATCCTCCATCAAGCTTTCAGTGCTCTGATAGGGTGACATAATGCCATGATATCGGATTTAATTCTAATAATTTTAATGAAGAACATGTCCTAGAAGTTCTAGAAGTTCTTTAGTGCACAATTGTTCATCTTAGAATTGAAGTACACACCATATTGATACTGTGGTTGTGCCTTTGTTTCTTATTTTTTCTGTATCCTTTTCATATTATTTGATAAATTTTGCTTAGTTGGAAGGGCCTACAAGCCTTACCTATTTATGTATGCTTACTTATTTATGATTTATTTATTTTATTTATTTATTTTAACAACAAATTCCTACAATGTAGGAATTTTTTGGTAATGGATGGCCTTGTTTTGCACTACTGCATGCTGCAAGAATTCTATATTTGTTGTTTTAGAAGTTTCTTTACATTTTAAATAGAGTGTATGAAATCGTATATAAAGATAGAATTCTTTATAGATAGTGCATCAATTTAGGCATGGTATTATGGTAAGTTAATATAGACGTCGTATTATAAAGCATATAGGCATGGCACTATGATAAGGTAATATAGCCTTATTTATTATTTGGTGCTATTTTTCAACTAATAACGACTTAGGATGGCAATGCTATATATTTTTAACTTGTTGAAACGAAACGAAAGTTAGAGTAAGCCAACTCATTGCGTGTATGATATTTAGTAACGAAGGCTTGCCATGTGAACATTCAGGCTATCGCATTGTGAATCTGAGGTCGCCTTCAGGAGAACTGGACAATGGGAAGCTTCTAATTCACGTCTCAATTACCTAGAAACTATTAAAGTCTGAAGGTATCTGTATAATGTTGCATTTGGTAGGATTAAGCCTAATTTAAATATAATAATATTTTTTTATAGATGAATACTGCTTACTTATTATGCATCTTTTCACCACGGATTTATCTTTTTAAACAATACAGGGATTGTAATAGTTTGCTCGTGGATGAGATTTTTAAGTTAATGATTACATTGAGCCATTACCTACTAGTAGTAATTCGAAAATATTAAACTGAACTAGTAACTATATTACTAGTACAATATTTACTGATGTTTCAGATTATTTCATTTTGTTTGTAGATATTCTGCAACCACCGTGTGACAGAGAAGTGCTGAGCGCATATCAACATTCTGTTTCACATTAGATAACAGTCCGCTTACAGCAGTATTTTTGATAGGCCTCGGTCGCTTTTAGATGCAGTCAGTCTATAGATTGTTTTTCAGCGTATGTTGATATTGCTTGAATTGTTGAACTTTGTTCAGTTCAATTTTCATAGCTCTACTAGTGTTTGCAAGTCAATATTCGTGCCATGGAACATCAGATTTCTAATCCATTAATTGCGTGAGCTGAATATTTATGCGAGCCAATTTAGCATACAATGCAACTGCTTCTGAACGATTGGTTAGATCACACATGTTCTGCTGTATGGAGGGAAAATTGTAGTTTAGGGTTGGTGTGTATTAACGGAGACTCTTTAGTACGGTTCGGTGCAAGAGAGCCATCACAGAACCTTTCCCGCTTCTTCAGTCATCTTTTACAAGTCGCCCCGGGAGCTCTGGGGTGCATACCAATTCTTTATTCTCCAGCTTGCAGGTCTATTAGATCATGGGGTTAGATTAGAGGTTCTGACGCGGATGGCATTTATGCTTTAAATATGGCATTACGCTATAAATGCCTATACAGATATTCTGTAATTGTGCCAGATAAATGAGGATTTAGATATTAACAACATTCCGCCTTTTTTCTCGGTGTTTGCTGAAATGGTACTCTTGGCATTCAAACTTTTCAGCGCAGCTAATCCTCGACCCTTTGCATCTTATGATCTTTATGTGATTCCTTCTCATGATGTCGTCTACTCGTATGATTCTTGCACATTTTTTTTTGGTTCCCTCTTGTCCTCCTAGCGTCTTTCCATCACCTCGTATACAAACATACTTTGAATGTTTAAAAAAAATCAACATGATGTATGTTGATTTTTTTTGCGTATATGACTATTGTTTTGGTTTTTCTCACTCCCTGTCTCTTCCTTTTAAAATAATTTTTCTGTCCGAATAACGTTTTAGTTCACGTTAATCGTTTAGAAGGCTTCACTTCTATGGTTTTGATTCGAAGAATGTGTCGGACCGCTAACAGACTAAACCATGACTTTCACAATGTAATGTAATCTTCATCTCTCTTGTATGTATTGTTCTTGTTACTAGGTCCTACCCTTCCTTCCCCATAAATTACTGTTTTTAACCACAGTAATATGTAAATCGTAAACCAAAGAGCTAATCTCGCTGTTAATCATGTAAGAATTATAACCGTGTTGTTTGGAACATGGACTGTTGCTATTTGTTGAGTTGGATGTTGTTAATAATGACAAAGAATTAAACTTTTTCTGAAAGAATTGTCAATTCAAAATTTTATATGGATAATAGCCTGTGGTAGATGCTTTTTTAATGGTAACGAGCTAAGTTAGACCTACTTGCTTGATTCAATGCGAGTGATTGTTATCTGCTTTTTGTTTTCACTACATAATTTTTATGCTTTGTAATCATGTGTGTTTTGTGTAGTTTCTTTGTCATTTAATAGAATTATTATTGTCAATAGAGAATTTGTAATGAATCGTGTGCTTGTTGTGATATGCTTCTTCTACTGCAAAACAGGAAAATTTTGCATGCATGTCATTTTGGCGATTTTCACGAATTTGGAAAATACGCCAAAATTACATGCAGTAAATATTAAGCTGCCGAAGCTACATGTATATATTGTTAGCATGTTAGCATAAACGCGAAATTTCTTAGGTAAAACTGTAAAAATAGCATGCAGCAAACGTTTCATGTTTTGCGGTATATATACACTTACATTTTTATAAAATAATTATGCTGCATCGATTATATACACCAATGATCATGAAGTTAGAAGCATCGAAGTGGTTATAGATGCAATTTTACAGTATGATGTGCAATTCTGTGCAAAATAATACGGCACTTGTTACGGAACTTGTTGCCATTTTGTTTTATTCCAAAGTGTCTACGTAATTCAACTATTTTAACTACTGATAGAAATTCTGAGGTTCTTATGGAACTTATTCACATTTG
Source organism: Chamaedrilus cognettii (assembly GCA_034695025.1). Lineage (NCBI taxonomy): Eukaryota > Metazoa > Annelida > Clitellata > Enchytraeida > Enchytraeidae > Chamaedrilus > Chamaedrilus cognettii. The sequence continues at coordinate 6,069 of JAQIWG010007888.1, read as the reverse complement.
TTTCTTTCTAAAGTGTCAACGTAATTCAACTATTTTAACTACTGATAACTGCTGAGGTTCTTATGTGTCTACACTAGGCTTGAGTTTATCTCTTTTACTAATTATCTATAATAGAAATCACTGGCTATTATACTGATATGGAGTGTCTTAGAAGGTTGTATCTGCTTTAAAAGTATGAAAGTACGTTCCATCAAGGATCACGATCTGAAGTTGGATCTGAAGTTGGATCTGAAGTTGGTGAATGGTTTTAATATGATGTAATAATAGTTATTTTATGAAGTAGCACTTAGACAGGCTTTCTCAACCCGTATTTGCGTGGAATACTGATGAAACTAGTGATGTTTATCACTTTATGAAATGTTCAAATTCAATTCTCGACATCAAACTATCTGTGCCCTTGGAGCGTATTGTGACTTCCTTTTCCCAATCTGCTTTACAAAAATTTATATCCATGCCCACCATTGCGAGTTAATCTTGAGTTGGTCAATTGGAGAGTTGAGTGACCGTTGTCAATCTCTTACGCCTAGCGTGACGTCACTCAATTCACCGATTGAGCCAACTCGAGGTTAATTCATAATGGTGAATACCAATATAAGTGTTCTTCGTAACAGAAAAGGTTGAGAACCGCTGCAGTAAGGTTGACTTTTTCTTATTGTCACATACAGTTGCGAGACACTAGGAAGACTTAATTAATCCTCTATTTGACACAAGTATGCAAATTAATTATTGTGAATGTCTGAGTTTGATGACAATTCTTAAAATTATACAAAATTGTATTGCATTCAGAACTATGTATTGTAAAATTTTGATCGTTATAATCTTTTGATTTTAGCTTATTCGTATTATTTAGTCGTTGCTATTTTGTATACATCCGTTATGTGTATGCGTTTTATATGTATCTACAGAAATATGAAGAGTTCTAAAGTATCACTATTCTTAAAATTATATCATTGATTATAAATATCATGGCTTTGCTGTAGCCTGTAGTAAAATAAATACTATATGAACTGCACACATTTTTTATGCCATGAAAGAAGTAGGCCTACATTACACCAGTCAGTAGCTGAACGTAACCCATTATCGCAACATTTAATTAATATAAATTATCATTAAAACAAATAAGACCTGCCATAATCAAGAAAAAAATTCCTACTCCATTCATTGCAAATCATTCACTAAAAAAAAAAATAAAATCCGATTTGGAGATATTTCAAAATAAACAGTGAAAGCTTTCAAGCAGTGCCCTAGACCTTAGAGCAGCGGTGGTCCACAACGGTACTGGAATCATAAGTGGTCAAAAATTCATCCAAAGAAATTCCTGCTACGCAGACTTGCTAGAGTTGTGCGACAAACCGAGAGAGAACCTGTACGCAAACTTCAATCCATAGAAAACATTCTTTCATAAAATAGCATTCACTCGCTTCCAGGCAAGTCCCTAATCCTATTGTCCAAGACCAAGCTTCAACCTGGATATGAATTCGACAATTTTATCCAGGCCAAACTATCAACGTTCACCAAAATTTTGTAAAATTTTCATCATTGGCTTTTAAGCCCAAACCACGTTCCCGGAACGCGGATTGAATTCTAGTGCAACCATTAACCACCCGGGATCAGTAGCATAGCAAGAGGGGGACAAGAGCTGCCGCCAGCGGCGCCAGGTGTTGAGGGGCCCCAAACAGCATAGAATTTAGTTAATTTTAAATATTTTTTTTTCTTTTTTTTTTTTTTTGGACAAAGCAAGTTCAAGGGGGGATGGGCACTAAATCTCCATTGGTTTTGATGCAATTTTTGGGGGAAAAACTGTCCCTGGCACATAACCCCGCTTGCGAGTTTCACCAAAGAAGATCATATAAGAGCTGCCACTCTCGGACTTCACACTGGGCCCCAGAAACCTTCGCTAGGCCACTGCCAGGTATTCAGTCAAAATTTCACCCAAGACATTCTTCCATCGAATGGCGTGTACTTGCTTCAAGCAACATAGAAATAATCACCATTCACCAAAATAATGCTTCGATCTGGAGATGAATTTAAGGATTTTATCCAGGCTGACCTATTGATATTCAACAAATAACAGTAAAATTCTTCATCATTCGCTTTTAGCCAGAACCACACTCAATTCTAGCGCAAAGATTAATCTAATCCCCTGGCTTTCGGTCAACAAATTGACATTTCCCCAGTTCTAGAGGGCTCTCAGTCCGCGAATGTTGGCGATGGCGCTAGAGAGGCGCTGGGGAGAGTTGTCGGCGAGCTCGGCGTACTCCTGCTCCGATGCGCGTAGCAGCGCGACGAGCGTCTTGATCGTGTCAGAGGCGCCGAGACCAAGGTCGTCGAGAACGTTCGTCAGATAGTCTGCAACGCGCAGCGCGATTCAAACAGAACTTTAGAATACTAACCTGCATCACACTGACATGACGACTTACTGTGACAATTTTTGTCACATCGCAATAATGCAGGAATTGCTGAATTGCGCCGTGACGAAAGAAATGGCTGTGTTGCGTCATGAAGTAAGAAATGGCTGAGTGTAGCAAGGAAGACTATAATATATAGCCTCGCTCATTGCCTTGGCGTCAAGCAAAGAATTGCTCCCCGTTGCTTGGTCGCCTTTTACTACTTGCCCGGGGAGCTCTGAGCAGTAGACCTATTCTCTCTTTACCCCACTCTGTAGAGGATAGCTAGACCTCTTTTATTATGATTATTACAGCACACACGGTCCTTTAATTCAAAAAATCTCAATTATTTATCCATAAACGCTATTCAACCGTACCTATGTCGGTAAGCAGCTGCTTGGTCGCGAGCTCGGTAAGTTGGTGGATCCTGAGGATCTGCTCTGAGTAGACGTGCATGGTGCCGCGCGCTACCGACTCGAGCCAGAGGTCCGACAGATGCTCAGGGAACTCTCCTGCACATCCGACACCAGGGGGCATCAGTTGTGGACAGAGGGAAACACTTCTACGCTACAGCGATACTTTATACTCCATCCCCTTCACCTTAATAAAGAAAAATTAATCGACGCAGTGCGTACTACAGCTGTCGATTAACGTTTCTTTGTCTTCAAGAGGCTCTACACTGGGTTTTTCATTAAGTATTATAATTTAATCAGAGGGCATGACGTCATCTCACATAATCAGCGCACTTAAAGCTTGATTGGGCATTTATTTAATACCCTTTGATTGATTATGCAGATATCAATCTCGGCTCTTTGCAACATCATTGATTCAATATAGATGAAATTAAAATTCAGGTTATTTTTCATTCTAAAAATGGTGACTTACTATAGATAAGATGTAGTTTAATTGTCTACGATTGAAAAAACCTTTTCCAAGTTGTTTTCAAGCTAAAGTCAGAAGTCTTCGCTCACAATGCTGTTTCAAACTGTTTTACGTATGCAAATAGCACTTTATGCAGAAATCTGGGATAAATGGCTAGATATTGGGTTTAATATAGAAAATCGGCCAAAATCTGAAAAAAATTTACCAAAATGTTTTTTCGTGCATAAAATCGTGTTTTTCAAAGGTTCTTAAAGGTCACCGATGTCGCCGGTGTAGGGAAGTTTGCCGTGCTTGAGGGCGACGGTCAACATTGGACTGTCCTCCATCGTGAACGGCTCGAGCTGCTGCGGCAGTGTCATCAGGTACTGACCAACCTGGGTGCGCAACACAAGCAGCCACGGTTTGATATAGCGCAGATAAAACACGTAGCATCACGCCTGTTCCCTCGAAAACAGGCGTAGTGTAACTGCTCAGCCTTTATAGACACATAGGCCTAGATGCTACCATAGTCGATTTTCGCGCGTAATGCTTACTCCTGCCTGTTTCAAATTTGGTGTATAATATGCCTATTCGCCTGCCTGTTTCAAATTCGGTGTATAATATGCATAAAATCATCATTTCTGGCGTACTGGCGTACATGTACACCCGCTAAACTTAACTCTACAAGTGGACAATGAGAAGTGAGATAACATGTTAAACTAAACAACAGCATTCACATGCCACGAATTAACATTTATAACACATGATATTAGCATAATGTTGGTTTAATAGATAAGGGCAACTTAGTGCACATAACTAAAATATTGAAGCATGAAAACGGATATAAAATAATCACGCATAGCAGATTGAGAACAAATATCAGAAATTTCTGAGACTTGAAAGCAGACGAAAAGCAAAGAAAGACACAAAAACTAGTTTCAGCAGATTGATACAAATAGCATAGATATATATAAAATTAAATCTCATACCTTAGTGATGTACTCCTGAGGCGCAAGGCTAAAGTTTGGCAGATTTGACGCAATCGCCGCACCCGAGCTTTCTGATTGCCAGACCTGCGTAGAAATTATTTAGAAAAATATATGTCTGATCGCAACGGCTCAGATTTTAGATCATATGAAAACTATGATTAATAAAATCTAGGTGATGCAGCACTCTAGCTGAATCTCTAAATACTAGGCCTAGTATTCTACTACTCGCCTAGTATGCTATTCAAGAGACCTGTACCTCTCTATTTCTGGGCTCTCCAAGTATCTACTACAATATTATGTAGCCCGGTGAAGAGGCGAGGACCCTCGGCAAAAACCACTGCTCAATCATAACAAATTTGTGCCGTCTTGAGTTCTGGCTGACTATATGAATGAAAGTTTTGTTGAATTTAATTGCGCGTTTGAACATCCATATGAGATTAAGCGTGTTTGAAGGTCCGCTATATATTTTCTAATTGTTTAACGGCACAGACAGCAACATAGAAGGGTCATAGGAGTGCCATATGATGATATGGTGTTGTCTTATGTATCTGTAGTCAGCCATACGGCGTTCAATGATCAACCCCGGTCAGTTACCAAAGTTAGCACGGCGTCGCTGAACTGCTTCAACTGCTCATTTACCGACCCCGGAGGGATGGGGGGCTGAGATTGACCTTGACTCCGGCATTTAAAAATTCACCTGAGCCCATTTGGGGGTTTGAAGGTCTGAGAGCGTATGTCTGAAAGGCTGGATGAGTGTACCTGCAGGCCTGTATGTCCAGTTGAGTATACCTGCATGTTGGGAAGCAGCTGGAGGTGCTGCTGCAGTGGACCGAAGACGATGTCAAACGTGAACTTGTGGACCTGCTCGCAGAGTGAGTAGACGTCCCCCTTGACACCCTCCATCACCGACGGGTTGTCCCCTGCACGGTGCTGGCAACTATGAAACTATGCGTTACAGGCTCTTCAGCTAGGCTGTTAAATACACACATGTCGCTAGCTGCTAACCCCGTGCCAGATAAATATTTATTTGGTTGGCGTCAGGAAGGGCATCCATCGGTAAAAACTCGGCTCTAGCGGCTTTCACCAGGGCGTAAAACGTCTAACCTAAGTGAAAACATGGACATTAGCGTTATACATATCAAAAAAGCACTTAGATCAGAGCCCAAGACTTCATAGAACTGTCGGCAGATATGAAATAACGTGAAAGTGACAAACCTTCCTCAAGCTGTGTAATGAGAGCGTTGAGAGCGTGTCGATCTTCAGCGCTCTCCACCAGCAACAGTTTGTAGTTGTAGAACGGTTTCTTGCGCAGTTCAGATCTACATAACAACAGCCTCTAGTTATAACGGCAGCATACTAAGGTAATACATTGACTAGTGAAATAAAATTTATTAATATTCATGTATGACTAGTCAAACAAACTGGTTGGTAGATAATGATAATGAATGAACATGTGAACTAGTGTTTAATATAACATGTGAATGTGTTTAATAGCGTTTATCTACTACCACCGTTAATGAACGCATGAGGCATGCATCAAATATTAGAGTACTGTACACCTTTGTTGCAAATATTCTATGCACTGTACATGTATGAACATTGTACATTGTTAGCATGAATCGCAGATGAGAAGGAAGTACAATTTTGATCTCTACATCAACAAACAACCGGCTAGCACTGCACAGCAAGCAAGATCAACGAGTATTATCACATTATTATCATATTATTATCATATTATTATCATATTATTATCACATTATTATCATATTATTATCATATTATTATCATATTATTATCATATTATTATCATATTATTATCATATTATTATCAT
>JAQIWG010007887.1:0-11919 GCA_034695025.1 Chamaedrilus cognettii | reverse complement strand
GACGGGGGCGGGGGGGAGATTTACTCTGAATCCTGAGGGGTTCAGCAATCTTTGCGAAACCTCCCATCAGACACTGGCAATTGCATTAAAATTTATGTAATGATTTTTTAGGTATGACGTTCAGTGGATTTCTATTATATTATGTAAGCAACAAGTTACGTAAGACTCTCTGAGAGAGGTATTTAATAAACAAAACATTAACTCAACGACATGTGACAAAGTTTGAACGAAAATAATTGCATACAGCCTGATTCTTACTTAACACTTAGCAATTAGTTGTTATCTAGCGTTAACAATCTCGATTCAATTAGGTGAACCTGCTTCTCAGTGAAATAAAACTATTTTTTAAATGTCTCTTAAGAGTTGTAAAAAAATTGTTTCACATTGTTAGACAAATCTTTCTCAAATGAAACTGCTGCTTGATGCCATTTTAATACGAAAAAATATCTTCACTAAATTGAAAAATATGAACCAATCAGCAAAAATTGCATTATTAATTTTAATTAGGCAACTCAGTGCTGTGGAACTAGTGAACAACAATGAACAAACAATAAAAAAATATTACTGTAGAGTCTAACGCTAGAATCAAAAACTAAATCTGACCAATCGCAAAGCAGAGTTCAAACACTAATAACTACACGGCACTCAGTCGACTCCAATTTGACCAATCACACTTGCATTAGTTTGATCAGTAAACAGAGTGCAACAGAAACTAATTTGAATACAATCCATTTAGGTAAATTCTGACGTGTTTGTGGTTTTTACGGTTTTCACACGCCCTCATTGCGTTGTTGGAATATAATGACCAACACCCAGAATTGTATTACACAGGTGTGTTGCAGTTGTTTGTCATAGCTGCACTTTTGATCATTAAAAATATCTGCACTTTCATCGACAGTTGCGAAAAAAAATTCAATAATTAAGAAGACTGGCTATCAAAACATGTACATACACCATTTCTATCCACACAATAGGCTGTAAAACAGTCTGTCGCTACCCTAGATCAAGCCTACATTTAATTACTGTATAGTAACCAGCAGCGAGCTTTAAGTCGAAACGGACAAAGTTAGGCGATGTTTATCCAAATATAATGGCACAGATCCGTAGTTTAACGGCGTGTGGCGCTACAACGAATCTCACACAACGTGGATATCAGTTTATAATGCCGCTAGCTGGGACACCGGAATGCAACGACTGTACTCCAATTTATGCCGACCTCACACACGCTATACTTGCCTGCATGTAATACATGCTTCTAATTCAATACCCGCTTGCGTGCAATACATGCTTGCAATGCAATACCTGCTTGCGTGTAATAAATGCCTGCACGCATTACCTGCTTTTCACATAGATTATACATTTTGATGTGTTCAAATGCAGTCAGAATGTACACACACGCTGATGATCTAACGTGATGTCAACAGCGCTCAGCATGCACTGTTAGTTCTCACACGGTGTGGCTAGATGCAGCGCAGTGTGGCTAGATGCAGCGCAGTGTGGCTATATGCAGCGCGGTGTGGCTAAAGTCCAAAGTGCTCGCTAATGGTGTCGATGATGTCCGCCTTCTTGGCTCCGATGAGGGTGATGCGGTGCTTCTTGGCCAACTCTCTCAGCACAGGCACGGTCAGCTTGCCCAGCTGCAACAACACGCACATATCTCTTCATTCTTCCCAACCATATCTCTTGCATTTAAACTCTTGCAGTCATAATTCTCACAGCAAAACGTAACCCTTGTGTGACCATAACCAGCAAAGCCGACCATAACCCTTGCAGTTAACAATTGCCTATACAGCTAACCATAACCCTTGCATCCAACATTCAATCCATCTATCAGCAACTCTGCAGTCTACTTGTTCCAGCTCAAGATTTACAAAAAACTCACAACAGAAAGTTACGAAGAAGGCGCAACATTTGCGAAAGAGAAGAAAGGTTGCAGAAACGATGAAAACAGACCCGGCCGGCTTTGGCTTCCTTGGCCAGGTCAATATCCCCGCAGGCGTCGTCCGCAGCCTTGCCTCCCGCCGCCTTGCCTGCCGCCTGCCAACGGATAACCAAAGAGTTTCATCATTGAAAACGGATAGTACTCCCTCACTACACTATATTATACACATCAGCGCAAAATATAGAAAATCTGTATTGTAATAAATACAAAGTTGAAAATCAATAAAACTACATCTATTTGCTTTTTATAACAAATAGAATTAGAAAGAAATTAAATAACAGCTATTTGTTAGAGTCACAATTTTTGTTACAGCCCAGTACGCAAAGCAATCAAGAAGTACACTCTAATAGACCAGGCAGCACTGCTCGCTTCACAAGGGTTCCCAATATCATCACAGGCTGATGCTAATTTTCAACAAACTGTAGAATCTGCATACAAAATACTTTTTTGAGGATAGAATGTCATTAAAGGAGCCAAGAGAATACATTTGATAAGATAACAAACCTTCCTCTTGCCAGCGCCCGGCTGGTAGCCCTCGGGAAAGACGAGGTCTGAGAACTCCTTTGAGATCTTGCCAGCTCTCTTCTCTATCTTCTCCTCGTCCGGCACTGAACAGTGAACAAGAACATCACTCGGCTCACTGACAGTGAGAAGTACAGCTCTTTGCAGCTTTTTAAAACTACTTTAAAAAACAACGTTAATATGCAGATATTATGTTTGATAAATGATATAGTGATTGTCTATATTCACCACATATCTCGAGCAAGTCCAAATATCCAAACAAATCCAAAATCGCAGGCAAATTCAAAATTAAAAAACAAAATCCAAAACAAATTCTAAATCCCAAGCGAATACGACATCCCCAGCCGCCAGACGTCAAAGACAAGGAGGAGGGGATCGGTACCGGTGAAGTCGCTGATGTCCTCGGGCGCGTCGCGCTCCAGCGCCATCGCCTCAACATTGGCGTAGTGTTTCTGCAGCGCCGGGTTCTCAAAGGATTCGCTGCGGAACGCAAACTGAACCTTCTTGATCAGCTCCTTGGCCTTCTCGATTTGCACCGCGCTCGCTGCACACACCAACACGGACTCTAAACAGCGCAATAATATATAGTCACTCGCTATACGCACCAACACGGACTCCAAACAGTGAATAATATATATTCAATCACTATGCGCATCAACACAGACTCAAACTGATCTAATAATAAAAACCTAAAATATATAAATGCAACGTTTTTAAAAAGAGCTTCACGTAACATTCAGGCAACAACAATCATATAATCACTGAGGATTTATTTTGTATCTAAAGCTTTTCATATTAATTTATCTCTCCTTGAAACGCCAATACACAGGACTAAACAACATAAGATGCTGTTTCACTCGCATTCAACACCGTGTGGAATAGCATAATCAATCAAATGTTCAGGCAAAAAAAACCAATTGTCGATTTAAATTTTTACCATCACGACGCTTGAGTCAAAATGAAAAAACTTACACCTACTAATGAAAATTGAATGTCATAACACGACCGACCAATCAGAACAACAACAACTAGGTCACGTTACCTCTCGACAAGTCCTCGTCCATCTTAATCTTACGAAAGTCGTCGGCGAATGGGAGAAAGATGAGGTGGAACCCGGGGGGAGTCAGCTGCACCTTCTTCTCATCTAACTCTTCCTCCTGGCAAACCGACACAGCTGATTGATCAGCGAGCAACCAATAGAAAAGCGGTAATTTTGACCGACTAGTTCTTGCACAATATTATATTGCACCGCCCGAGGTCCTTGTTCGCGAAACATAAAATTGCACTAGAATAAAATAAAACATTTTAAACTTGTCTTATTTTTATCCTGACTGAATTTTTGTTAATCCATTAATGATGATCTTGCCCAGCCTAGATAAATACCAGTCCAATGGGAGCGTAGATAAATACCAGTCCAATAGGAGCCTAGATAAATACCCTCACACAGTGCCTCAGATTAGAAATATTCAACTATAATGTCGTTGCTGTGCACAGGCAATCACCGTGGCTAGAGACAACATTCATACAACACAACTGAACTTATCACTAATTTAAAAGCAGCGTACGCTGATGAGAATGACCTGTGGCCAGAGCGCGACAAACTTTGGCGCGCTGTTTTTGCGCGGAGTGTAGCGACAGAGCGCGACGACGCTCTTCTCAAGACACTTGATGAGCAGCGCGGTAAACAAGGTCGTGCTGCCCACCATCAGCTGCACGGAGCATACCATCACAACTCAACGCAGCTCTCAGAGCGACCTACAGCTAGTCTTGCTGCGTATTGCACCCCAGTGATGACTAACTGCTACAGTTTGCTAAATAGTGCTTCAAAATATCTCAGATATAAAAATCTTCTAAGTATAATAAATAAAAATCACACACAACACTATAACTGATATATTTCTAAACGCTATTTTTGCTGCTCCATAACATACGTTTGAAATTGTATTAAAATTCTTTTACTATTCAAATTTAACTAGATCTTGACAGTTCTATTCAAAGCCCCACCGATTCGTCAGGGTAGAGAAACTGCGCGGGTTTGACGTGAAAGTATGGTTTGATCATTGACTTGGGTTTGAAGCCAACTAGCTCCAGACCTGCAAACAATAACAAGCGGCTAGCTCCAGAACTGCAGACAGCAATACTGACCATAATAATAATTATTATTTCTATGCATTACTTTAAACAGATAACCAATGAAACTCTCATCCACACTCACTACAATAGAGAAAGTAATGAGGCAAACTTTTCAAGATCTTCACAAACAGAAAATATTTGACCACCCACAACTGCGATCCGATACTTGCAAAATCTCCAGTGTTGGCCGTACATATTTTTTAAAAAGCTTTAGCTTGACCAAATTACTCAAAAGATAAAACCCGCGCTACTTACCCGCACATAAAAGCCCTAGCTGGTTTTATCAAACGACTTTAATCCGTGCCACTTACCTGATTTCTCAAAGGACTTAATCTGCGTCACTTCCTCTGGTTCGAAGCAAATCTTCTTGGCAGCGTACGTCTGGGACTTCTTGAGGTCCTGAGGCATGAGGATGTCTCCTGTCTCCTGCGACAAAGTGTGTTATATTAAACCTTAATTCATCACTAAAATCACCTTACAAATAACTAGTTCAGTCCAAATGGGTTCACAAGCTATGTACTGCAGCAAACAAATTCTCAAAAGCCCAGTGCAAGTTTACAAAATACATAAACGCTACTTGGCAAAAACACTAGTTAAGTTTGCAAACAGAGATCTTGTTAACTGAGCACCAAAGGACGTAACACTGTTTAATAAACTGCTCTGACTTGTCTTCTGGCACCCAGCTGCTAAAATTATCAAGCAGAAAAAAAGCATTAAATTATACAACAAACAGACCCGTGACAAAAGAACGACTATGAACTGATGCGACTGCAACCTGGCTATTCATTATTCCAATACGTGATTAAAAGTCAAGAGTCACAAAAAGACGAAGACGAACCTTGAGGAAGGTCTTGGTGACAGCCTTGACCTCTTCGTTGTTTTTGGCCGATAGTTTGACCGCTGATGGTTTTGTGCAGCTGTGCACCAGATTATATCTGGACCGAACACAGCAGGACAGCAGATTAAAACAACGCAGTGCAGTAGGTACATGGTACGAAATAATTGAGCTTATATCGTTACAAAAAAAAAAAAAAGATACCAACAGCCCAACAGATAAAATCATTTAAAATCACTTTGTACACGTAGATAACACTATCTTTATGTGCTAAACAAATGTGCCAGTTTATTATTCATCCAAAGACTGAGTTCATTCACAACACAGTACAAAATCAGTCTACGTGCTCACAGCTAACAAGAGGCAGTTTGTGATGCAAGTGCGACACTCACACGCCAACAGACCTTTAACTACCCCTAGGGGGTAGCACATGGTGTCTGACAGCATGACAGACACCCTGTGCTGCCCCCTAGGGAGTACTCACACTCCGACAGACATGCTGACTCCGACGCCGAGTGTGAATGAGAGCCGAGTCATGGCGCGCTTCTTGTGGTTCTTGGCGCGAACTCTGAACCACGCAGGGCAAGCAATATATACGCACAAACAATTGACCCCCGCACGACCTCAGATGCAGCCAATCAAAGAACTCCGCTTGACAGTTTAAAGTTTTAGAAAAATAGCGTAACAGAAAAATTATATATAGCCCGAATTCAACAATATTATTAAATTATTTTTTAACTTAGTCTATTTTTGACACGATGCTCAATGATTTGAGAATACTCGTTGTGGGAGCGGTCCGACAAATTTCTTATACATATCGTGAAAGGCGAATAAGCAAAGGTCATTTGTGAAATTTCAAACATAAAAATTATAAAAGAAATTCCTAATTAGTACCTATTGAGCAGTTCGTCAAATTTCTCCGAGGCATCCTGAGGCAGAGTCTTTTCATCATCGTCCGCGTACAGCACATCCTAAACACAAGGCAGAGTCTTTTCATCATCATCAGATATAAAAAATAAATTAGACCTTTTATCATCATTCTCGCACACAGCATATTGAAAAGGCGTTTGAGCATGATCTTTCAAAACTCTTCAAAACATATGCCTCTCACGCGTAATTATCCTAGCATTTCCGTTAAAATAGAAAAGCAAGTAAGTGCAATCAGAGCTATGATAGGCTGACCTTGCATATAATCAGAGCTGTGATTGGCTGACCTTGTAGAAGAGTTCAAGGTCGAATGGTCTCTCTGGCTTGTTGATGTGAAACAGTTCAAGGTCAATGCCATTCTGCTTCAAGTCTTCCACTCTCGTCGTCACATTGCGCTGTCACACCATCACATCACGTCTTATCACATCACATTAGGCCATGATACCAAATCATCACATCAAACTAACTATGTACTAACATAGCAAACACAATAGACCCAAGTTAAAGATTCAAACGGTAAAAATCTAATATCCGTACAAATTGTGACATGAATAGCATTATCTATCATGAATTATGATTTACTTCAGGAGTTAGGCCATATAAGAATCACCCAATGCATACTTAGATAAAAGCAGCGAGTCATGCGGATAATACACTAGTGCATAAGACTCCAATCAGACACAATCGTACTTACGATGAGCTGTGGACTGTCTGCGTGTGGGCTGTCGTTGTTTGTAAAGAGCAGTATGCGCTTGTAGCCCAGCTTCTGACTACTACACACAACAAAACAGACTCTAAATTAGTGGATTAGCTCATGCAGAAGCTCTTCTGACTGCTGCACACAACAAAACAGACTCTAAATTAGTAGACTATTGAAAGCTTTATCCAACAATGTAGTCGAGAATCAAGAAAATGACAAAACAGCAATGTCATAGATTGTGAAAGAAACATGACATAGATACCATTCCTTAAATGTCTGAACAATATCCAAATGTACATATTTCAAGATTAGTAACAAGGAACTGTATCATAAATAATAACAGCACACTATAATACGCATCATCAAATACTTCACCATACGTATCACAATAAATCGTCTTGTGTGCAGTCAGAACAAAGAGTGAAATAATAAAGTGCCAGCTGACCAGTTGGAGAAGAGATTGGAGCAGGTCCAGAAGGCATCGGCCAGCGAGTAGTCCTCATTGTGACCTATGTTCTGCTCAAAACTGTCATTGTCCGGCGCTGCACACAGCACATGTGCAATAAATTAACTACATTCTGTCAATTTTAATCGTATGATTGCTCACAGCGATCATACATTAAAATTGACAGTTTCAATAATTTCAAGTGTAGATTCCATCCTACCACAATGACCTACGTTGATGACACAAGGCTGCCGCACATAAACATATGAAACAATGCATCCTTCCCCCTGTCTCCATGTTGAACTGCATGATAGATGAAACGCATTGATTATTGATCATATGCTAATGACTAGTCAAATATCTTGCAACAGTCAACACAACCCAACAAGCAATGAGCAAGCTCACAGAATCTAATACAGCAGGACGTCGTAGATCACACACAAGTTGAGCTACCTTCGAGGAGCTTCTCCAGCTGTAGCACCTTCTCTGCTCCCGGCAAACCAAGGTCCTGCACATCAACCATACACACACTTGTCCCTCAGGGGCCGTGACCAGGCTGTTAGGAGACAAGGATCAATGGTGCACTACTGCAACTTGTAGATGTACTACTTGTAGATGACATACTGCCACCTGCAGGCCTACTTGAAATCAAACAAGAGTCCACTAAGAAATAAACAGCTAAAACCTCATTTCACTTTGCATCAATGTAATGAAAAAGAATCATTCATAGTCAATATACTTACAAAGTATCATTTCCCAAAAACAGAAAACATTTGATACTGCAGAAATTTCAAAGAGTTAGCAAGAAATTGTAAATCCGCAGCCAGCTGAGTATTGGAAAAAATTCGATTAGTAGCACACATAGACGACTCACATGGAAAACATAGACGTGCTTGAAGTCGGTGGAGTTCTGGGATTTCTCCTGAAATGGCAATGAAATAATTTCATATCATTGTGAAATGATGCATCAATGTCGGCAAAGCATGGACTCTGAAATTCAGCATTGACAGAGAGTAACAAAAATAAAACTCCAAACGACTGCAAAATATAAACTAGTCATAGTTTCAATACGTGTCCACTCAAAGTGAGATCAATAAATCAACCTTAGAACAGTTTTCACTGACGATAGGATTACTCTGATGATATTAACCAATACATTGATATAATCAATATAGCTCACTATTAAGGCAGTTTACCAACCGTTGCGTAGAAGACAATGGCCATGAGATCCTTGTCGCTGCTGATAATCTTGCTTTGAATCGTGTTTCTAGCGCACTGCAGCACACCACGCATCCATGCCATCCATATTTATAATGTTTCACAACACCCCGGATAAAAGTTAAATATTTGACTTTCATACTAATGTATTTAACTATTCATTACTCATCAAATATCAAATTTAAATAAACACAGTATAAATTCAATGGCGCCATCAATAATTAATCTTGTAAAATAATCAACTTCCTCTGCAGTTTCAAAGATGAAATTTTGGGATATACTACCATTGTGCAACTCCATGCAGCCCGCTTGCCGGGATACTGGTATTACCGATTCACAGCAACCCACATTTAGGCTAACAGGTCATAAAACAGCCTACGGTCAACATCATGCAGCAGCAAAATAACAAATTCACAAATGGAAGTAAACTCGGGAGAAAACTGGGTCACCAATTCGAACCTTGATGCAGAGCTCGAAGGAGCTGTCCTCGTCCTGGTCCTTGACAAACATGGAGCGCGAACAGTCGATGAGAAAGATCATGCCGTCCTTAGTTCCCCATATGGGCCCCCCCGCCCCTCCTTCCTCCCCCTCCTCGTTCTCATCCTCTTCATCCTCGTTCAGCCGATCGTAATTCCACTCCGCCATCTTTCCCTCTCTCTCACTGTTAAGCAATATATAAGAAATTAAAGTACCATATAATTATATGCATTGCAATTCCCATCTATTTCATAATATCGATAAGCTTCTCTTTGTTCTAGAACCAGAACTAAGACTCTAAATTTACGCCATGCCTAATGTAACCCAGCCTATTGAATTAGTTCATAATAATTAGTTTAGAGCTCGACTAGCGGTTAGGATGAGTTCATGACTAAAGATCGAAGACTAGCAATGCGGTAATCAATGCCTATCAGCTATACAAACGTCGTCTGATCAATACTATATAAAGAATTTGGACTACTATGCTTCATAGTAGTCCAAATTCTTTGGTTCCCTCTGTCTAAAAATCAAAACCCAGGGGCCATGCCCCTTGACAACATTGAGAATATTGATAACATTGCAAAACAGCGCAGCGATTTGCGCACTTTGAGCCTTTAATTGATATTTGTTACTCAAGAGGACAATTTGACTCATCTACGGTGCTGTCACAATTAACCTCATACAGTAGTAACCCATCAAATTGCCTAATTAGCGCCCAAAATGTAAATAATGCACAATTTTCTCACCAAAATCAAAGAAATGCGCAAGCTAAATTTTCGCAACGTACGAGATGGCATAATATCACTCACAGGCACTTAATTAGAATATTAATTATGCTATTAAAATTATAATCAGCATAACAATTTAAAATGAAGCTAAAAACCTAGAGGTAGATAAGGAAATAATTAAATCACTAGATAGTAGTCATTTTATTTACGAATAAGCTCAAAAGACATTACGATTGAAAATTTATGTTGTTTTTACTGCCTTTAATACTGCTGCCAATACTGCTTCTGTCCCGCTTGAGAACTAGGTCTCATAATAATTACCTGCGCTTAAAAAATTTATGGTATCGGAGCCTTATTTAAATCTTTATAATTATTAAAGTCTATATACCAATGGATTTTCTTTCTCAAAATGTCAAAAATTAAAAGCCAAAACCGAGTACTGAATGCAGACTTTTAATAACAGAAAAGTACACATACTAAAACTGAAGCCTAATGTCATCAACAAAATATTTAATACAGAAATAATCTAATAACACAGAAAATCTAGTTTTAAAACAGACAAAGTTGGTCATTGAAAGTCAACAACTTACGTCAACAGCCTTCTATATGAAGAACAAAGCTTGCAAATAATTTCTAATTATTATTCCTAAAAATAAAATCTACATAAATATCAATTGGTATTATCTGTGCCTAAACATGCAATCTGAATGAAATCTGATGTAGATAACCGAAAACGTATAAATGCGGATATCGTGCAGTGAACAACATTTAACTAGCTTACGCTAAGACCGCAGGGATGCAAAAAAACACAAAAAACTGTAGCACCTTCAGATACGATGCGCAATTAAATCCAAAACACAGGCGCACTTGTAAAGTTCAACTTTACTACTAATTCGTGTAATCAACAAAACAAAAAACTAGACAATCGTGTCAACATCTAAGCAGATATAACTAAATTTCAGAACCTCCTCAGAAGAAAATAACAATACACAAATCAGCAATCATTAAAATATAGTAAACTCTACCATTACATTCAACAAAACTAAATTCTGTAGGTAAATAAGGCCCTTCAACAAAACCCCGAAGCAAAACATCAAAAAACAAATTCAAAAATATGCGTATTTCACACTCAGGCTTCAAAACAAAGTGCAACTAAAACTCAACAATTACATTGCATTACATTACATTGCAACCTTGACCTTGATCATGCGGGCACCAATAACGTCGATATCATGCGCGTATACAAATATATTAATAGTCTATCAAATTAGAGGCTGCAACAAAACAAACAAAAATCAACATCCATAAAGTTCAATGGAAATATCCGTTCGATATAAAAATGAAAAAAAGAACAAACACAGAAATTGAGCCAGTATAACTATTTAAAGACGCAGTACGTCGATACTAAATCAACCAATGGCAAGCTCATCAATATCTCAATAATCAATCATATCGTGCAAAGTATTGTCTTAGATCGATATCTCACGGCGTTTGATTTGGCCGAAGACATTATGATCTCAAATCAAAACCTCAACTCTCAATTGAACAACTGGACATAAACATTCTCCATTCAACTTGCAGTCAGTTTCAGACGTCACATCGGGGGCACAAGCCCAACGTTCTAATTCGCAGCAGTGCCTCCACTGCGCAGGTTCTGGTCGCCACCCCCCCCCGCGCAGCCCCTGAACCACTCCCTGGCAAGGAGGGTGAGGTGCTGCTGGGCCTCTGTGCCCCCACACACCACCCTGTGCCACCCCGCTCCCTGCTGCTGCTGCTGCTCCGCGCCACGGGTCTGCTACCAAACACAGACAGACACAGCTCAAACTAAAGGAATACACAGCACAAGCAACATAATATTCAAATATATCATGCATTCACTCAAGCATTAATATCCATGATATATATATATATATATTTAGATATATATATATGTATATATATATATATATATATATTTAGATATATATATATACATATATCTAAATACATATA